>BEXV01003746.1:9102-19814 GCA_003118195.1 Hemicentrotus pulcherrimus | reverse complement strand
CACCTCTTCATTCGAGACTCTGTCCCTCCAAGACACACCTAGTAATTTGCGCCAGCACCACATTTCGACCGCCTCCAATCGCTGCATGTCCTTTTTAGTGAGTGTCCACGTCTCAGCCCCATACAACAGTACACTCAATACTAGGGACTTCACAAGACGTTTTCTCAAACTGAGATCCCCAAAAGATAAAAACCTCTGTGTGGCCATGCCTTGCACCGTAATGTATGGCCGTATATAGGATCGTGTTTGTGTGTTGGGGATAGGTGCAAAATGCAATGAATTGTTGATAAAGAATTGCATTTTCGTTCATTTTTTAGTGGTGGGGGCTGCCCCCTACCCTAGTCCCCGCAAAGTAAAGCAATGGGCTCGTAACTGTGAGGCCCCTGGATCAAAACCGCGTCGGTGTGCTATAAGTGCCCTTTTGTGAGGCATTAATCTTCTTTCCTCGGTCATTCATCCCCTACTTGATAAGCATTGTAGCACACCCATGTTTTAGCACTCACGCAAAACAAACACTCGCAAACAATTATTCAATACAATATGAGAAAGTATACTATCATTTAAACCGAATAATAAATCATTGTCAAAATCATTCCATAAATTTGGGTTAAAAAATGTTTTCCACCTTCATGGCCTACAGTAGATACATCCTAGTCCTTTGGAAGGGCATGAGCTTTTCCTACTATAATTTGCCATGAAACGTGCTCTTTCTCATAAAAAAAAAACTTTATTGCCTCTTTTTATTAAATAAATTGAACAGATTAAATGAATTATAAGGATGTAGCATTGTAAAACTAAAGACCGTGGACCACTGTACCAATGATACATAATACATATTTTGCTGTTAACCATCGTTTTTTATGGCAAAATTTGGCAGTCATTATGTGAGGACACTTTTTGAAAGCGTATATCATAACAATAACAATTTATGCTAGGGGAATATTAAAATTGGTGCGATTCACGCTTTTCATTTATGCATATCATTATTTTTCCAGTTTGATCAATGAGAAAAAGGATCGTTTTCCGATAAATGGTAATCCGCCTTGATATATTATACCACAAAAAATGTTTACAAAAATAATGATCCGTAGGTATTATTTCCATGCTGGTATTTCAAATACCCGAACAACAGCAAAAATATTAATGAAAACTTCAATGGCCGTGTTCAACACAATCAGTACAATCATTGCATTTAATCATTAATTTTTTTTCTCTCTCAAAGGAGAAGGATATTCCAAAGAAGCGATCACGTCCTGGGTTGAAACAGGGCGCGTGGGAAAATATGTTGATCCTGGCCCTTATGACCCCCAATCAGATACTACGAGTTCAGAAGAACTAATGAATCCACTTCGTACTCTCTCAGCAGGTAAGGTGTTCTGATTTAATGAAGTTTCTTTATTAATTGTTAATAAATAAAACAAGAAGGGGGTGGCGCCGGTGCAAGCGCCCCCGACATTCCTCTGACCAATTGAAATCGGCGTCACCTCACATCAATGTCGGCGCCATCTCGTTTGATATCAGCGCCGTTTTATTTAAATGCATTGCTTATCACTGTTTCCAGTTTACAAATCTGATATGCATGGCCCTAAATGTTATTAGTATATGCAATATGGTGTATCATTGAAGCCCTAAAGAAATTGCGCTTTAAAATGATCATAAAGTGCTTCAAAAAGTAAAAATCCTTGAATGATCGGTGTTACCAAACTAATTTATTCTATATGACTGTAGTGTTATAGAAAAGCGTTGGGAAAACGGTTTTTTTGACATTTCAAATTCCAATCATATATTATATTGGTAGTTAAACATGTGATTAGCTTTTTAAAGTAATTGGATTCATTTCTGACTCTAAAGGGATGGTTATGCCCGTGTCACACTGTCCCGAAGATGACACCAGAACGACACACGAATATGGAATTGTGAATTTCACATAAAGATGGCCCCGAAATTGGTCAACAGCCAATGAACAGCCGAAGGAAGTACCATGTGTACAGAGGGTTACACGGTTGCACCCGCACCGCAAATGAAGGCAACACGAATATTTGAATTTTTATTAAGTAGTTTACCCGCAGGCCACACGAAGGCCACACGATGGCTACACTATGTCGTTTTGAGAGTATGATGCATTCGAACTAGATCACGGAGGCGTCTCGTGAACTGCCGATGGTACAAAACCTTCGGCTGGCGGTGGGAAATTCAATTGCCGATCGGAGGTTATTGATGTTCTGAGCAGGGTTGTCTGAGCGTCTTCCAAACAGGGGTGTTACACCAACAACAAAGGGCACCTACAAATGAAAATCTCAAAGCGAAAATTATACAATTTGTTAGACTAATAACCCTACATTGTGATTATATTATCTGGGATGTTTTCTATGTTTGTTTCTATTTATACATACTCTAAATTGCTTAAGCTTTATACTTTGCAGCTTGGTGTGATGATCTGAATATATTCAATTGTGAGCAAGTGAGGCGAGCGAGAATTTTTTTGAAAGATTTGTGAGGTCGCAGAGCAATAAACGTACATGTTATAAAGTGGACAAAATCCATTCCTCATGGGGTTATAAGCACATTCCCAAAACGGAAGACTACAAAACACCATTGATAAGTAACATGATAAAACATCTATAAATAGATGCGAGTATAGCGAGCGAGTTTTGGGGGAAATTGCTCTTGGTCACTTTAAATAAGAAGCTTGTTTAACGATGAGAGGAAAAGGGGTCACTTGTCGAAAGGGATACGTCACCAATATGATAGAAAAGAAGCACGTGTCAAAGGACAACGGGTAATAACCAGAGGGTAAAATGGGGCGATTCTTATATTTGAAAAGATACACTCACCAGGGATCAAAAAAGGCACTTAAGAAAATGGTAAATTGGCATTTGTCGACTGAAATGTGGCACCCATCAGATTTTGATAGGGGCATTCAAAAGAGAAGTATTAACCTTTTCTACCATAATTTGCAATGGAACGTGGTCTTTCTGATTTACCTTTTTAAAGACTCTATTTAATAAATATATTGAGGAGACTAAAACAAAATAAGGATGTAGTATTGTACAACTAAAAACCGTGGACCACTGTAACCCATGATATATGATACATATTTGCTGCAAACCATCGTTTTTTATGGCAAAAATTGGCAGGCATTATATGAGCATACTTGTTAAAAGTGTATATCATAACAATAACAATTTATGCCAGGGGAATATCAAATTTGGTGCGATTCAACACGTTTTTTTATATTCATGTATATATCATTATTTGTCCAGTTTAATCACGGAGAAAAAGGATCGTTTTCCGATGATAGGTAATCTGCCTTGATAAATGTTTTTTTTTTAGTGTGTGTGTAATAAGATCCGTTGATATTTTTTCGATGCTGACGTTATTCAAAATACCAGAACAACAACATAAACATAAATGAAAACTTCAATGGCTTTGTTCGACACAATACATATAATCGTCGCATTTTATCACTCAATTTTCTTTTCTTTCAAAGAAGCAGGATACTCCAAAAACGCATTCACTTCCTGGATTGAAACAGGGCGTGTGGAAAAGTTTGTTGATCCTGGCTCTGATGACCACCAATCAGATAATACGAGTTCAGAAGAACTAATGCATCCACTTCGTACTCTCAGAGCAGGTAAGGTTTTCTGATTTTACGAAGTTTCTTTATTAATTAGTAATAAATAAATCAAGAAGGGGTGGCGCTGGGGCAAGCGATCCCGTCATCTTTCACCATACATGTTAAAATGGCAGCTGCTGATCAACGTAATTGAAATCGGCGTCACCTTGTAAAAATCTTTCTAGTACATATAATTATAATGAATAATTAATATTTCAAACATAATTGATTGTATTTTTTTTAGCGCGCTCTCATCGAGATAAACTTGACGTTTAATGTTCGGCAGCACAGTAGAAATATAGTAGTCACTCTCAGTTAGAGAAACTGTCAACTCATTAGGGCAGCGAACTTGTCTCTGTATTTTTTATTTTATAATACTGTGTTTTTCTATGGAATAACGATTTACACCTAATTATGAGCATTAATATATGTATACTGCTCTATCAGTAGATATTCCCTCATTCTGCCGTTGGAGACAATTCGCTTGGCTTTCTCACAAAATGTATTGAAGAAGAAAGTTCATATCAAGGAAAAGTGTCCAACTTAGTAAGTTTATTGTTCTTCACTCGGCCGCGCTCCCCACTATTTCAAAACCCTGGATCCGCCAGTGAGCATGGCACTGTTGATGGCATTAACGCAATTGGCAATTAACCTTTATGACATGATAATTTGTTTCAAAGTCCTTAAATGTAATACAAAGCTATGGGAAAGTTTTATAGAGAATAAACGCAACTGAAATGTGAAACATTGATATGCCTCCTTTACTCGCAAAAATATGTCATGATGCCCTTGTCTAAATGAAAAATTGTTTAAATTTAATCGTAAAGAATTGTCTCAGCCAGAACCTATCAAAACTTGGAAGAAAATCGATCAATATTTACAGAGATACAATCAATTTTCGAAGAATATGCTGAGGTCATAATATGCAAATTGAAATTTCGAGTTCGGAGGTCATTATGATGACGTTGTGAGGTAATTGAGGGTCAAATAAGACATGGAATCATATCTACGATTCAAACTCTGTCAAAATATGAAGGAAAAAAAACCTAAGGGTCACCAGGCATCCTAAAGAGCTACAATGGATTTTGTAAAGGCATGTTTTCTTCCCATATATGCTATGTATCTTAAACGGACGCTCATTCCGTTAATAATGGTCAGAAAAAGGTGTACAAGGTATCAAAATGCTTGAAAAAATGTGCCAAATATAATGAAAGAGAAAATGTTGCGATTCTACGTTGCAAAATGCAAATACACGCGAAAATGCGCACGCATGCAAAATGGTTAAAATGCCATACATCTTATGCAAAATTAATTTGACATTTTTTTGAGCATTTTGAATTTTTGTGCGCGCGTGTTTTGACCTCAAATTGACCGGACGGATACTGACCTTAATCATGATAAATATGAAGAAGAAATTCCTTTCCGTTATGGAGATATAATCATGAGTTGAAAGTACCATAACTAACATAAAATGGCGCCTGGATGACGTCATTAAGACTTGATGAACTAAGGGCCATGACCTATGACTGTGCCAAAATTGTACGAAATTGAGTAAACTGATCTTGAGATATCGTCGGAACAAAAAAGTGCGGAGAAATAAAATGAACTAGAAATTTCATTCGTCATGGGGACGAATTAGATGGTCTGTCTTTATATTTCATGATCATTGACAAGTCAAAAATTAAAAAATAAATCGAAGAAAAAAATGTTGGAGACGCCCAGACTCGATCCAGGGACCTCGAGGTCGAAAGTCAAGTGCATTTAATACCGATATACCAAAAAAATCCCATAGAGATTACACATAAACGGAAAATGGAATTCTCAAATCCCACTTTGTAAGTGAAATATGAGCATGATTCCGGCATCTGATCGAAAAATAAAGGGCACACTTGTAATAGCTTATTGTCCCAGCTACAACATACTCAAAGCTCAGCGTAAACAAAGATAAACGACGAAGATATTGCTCGCAAAAGACGAGAATGTAGAAACCAGTTTTAAGAAAAAGTCATGTCCCATAGAGAATACACGCAAAATGTGAAAAATTGACATGCCTCCTTTAATCGCTAAAATACGCCATGATGCCGTTATCAAAATGAAATATTGTGTGTACTACATTTGTAGAAAATTGACTCAGCTAGAACCTATCAAGATTCAAAGAGAAACAGTCAATTTTCCAAAAATATGATGACGTCATAATATGCAAATTGAAATTTTGAGTTTGGAGGCCATTATGATGACGTCATGAGTTAAATGAGGGTCAAATGAGACATGAAATCATATCTCCAACCCATACTTTATTAAGATATGAAAAAAAAATTGGGGTCACTTCGCATCCTAAAGAGCTACAATGGATTTTGTATAGGCATGTTTTTGCCCATATATGCTATGTATTACAAGAGCTCGCACGCACGGACGTGTATCTTAAAATGGACGCTCATTCCGTTATTAATGGTCTGAAAAAGGTGAACAAGGTATCAAAATGCTTGAAAAAATGTGTCAAATATGATGACGGAAAAAAATTGGCGATTCTATGTTGCAAAATGCACTTACGCGTGGAAACGCGTGCGCATGCACGCTTGCTCGTTTTTTTGGCGAAATGCTCAAAATGACCTGATTCGTACTCTCCTTGAATAGTTAAGTGATTTTGAGCATTTTTAAATTTTGACGCACGCGTACGCGCGCGTCATGACCTTTATATGACCTTTGATGAAATGACCTGTTGACCCTTGACCTGAAGTATATGTGATATGATATGTGATATGAATGGATAACGTGAAATCACAAAATGGCGCCTGGATGACGTCATGATGACTTGATGACCTTGAAAATGTTTCTTTCACGTTTCATGGCAATGACCTATTATTGTGCCAAAATTTAATGAAATTAACTAAACCAAACTTGAGTTATCCGGGCCACAAAAAACGGGAAGAAATAAACAAATAAAGAAAGACAATTCTGACGAAAACAGGTGATCTGTCTACGACAGACCACCACTAATAATAATAAGAAAGAAAGACAATTTGAACAAAAACAATAGGCGATCTGTCTACGACAGACCACCTAATAATAAAGAAAGAAAATTCTGACGAAAATAATAGGTGATCTGTCGAAGACGACAGACCACCTAATGACATATATTTTGAAAGCTTAGATCCTCCTCTTTCTTTTGATGGAACTCATGTGACACATACTTTGCATTTTCATAATTTCATCAAACGGGCTCGTTTACACTATCCATGCCGTAGCAACAAACAGCGTTGACAAAAGACTCAACTCCGTTTCGTTGAAGATCAGTCATGCATCAATTTTCGTCTTTTTTGTGCATGGCTGATCGTAAACGAAACGGAGTTAGGACTTTTGTCAACTGTTTTCGTTGCTACTGCAGGCAGCCAGTGCAATTTTGGACATGCAAGCATTACTTTAAACGAACAGAACTTTTATATTTTTATTCCTTGCTCATTTTTCCTAATTGAGGTGTCAGATGATAGGGCAGAAATTGAACTTCCTAGAAATACGATTTTCTATTTGAAATTCAAATACCGCCCGCCAAATGGCTTGTTGGTTTCCTCTCTTCAAATTGATTTTCATCACTAATGCGTCAGCTATGAATCGTTTGAGTTGCACTAAATCTAAAGACCAGTTATTGTCATGCGATTGCATTGTGTAAGAAACGTTGTGGAATCGATCAGAAAAGGTTGATTATCTAGCATATAAGTATTGGTGTATACCGCAAGGTTCTGGAATCATCAAAATGATAAGAAATTTGGCCAAGTATTTGTAAAGTTACAAGCACGTTACACAAAAAGACGTATATTGGACTATACATATCTCTCACAGACCATAGATAAACTAATTCACCAAATATATCAATTAGTAGCCCGTATGTATTAGGCGGTTTCCCGGCAAAATGTTTATCATCATGTTTTCAAAACATATTCTTTCACATGATTGTTACTAAGAGCTTCCATTTCATTTCTTTGTTAAATGGGGCGTTTCCCATACTGGTCTTTACCTTTAAATGAAAGAAGAGAATCTATACTTTCCAAATATGTGGAATTTATTGATTATAATTGTGATTAAGTTATGATAAAACATCGATAATTCTGGGTTTCGTTTTTTTTCTGGGAAGCCCTGTATAATCTATTGCCTCACTCTAAACCCCGCGCATGGTTTTATTTGATGACAAATGCAGCGATACAAAAATAAAAGGAATCTGTCGCTTGTAAACAAAAATAAGACGCCATTGTATGTACACACCGCGGTATGTTCGGCGTTTCAAGAGGGAACAAGAGGGAACAAATGCCGTCCTTATTTTTTTTTTTTTCAATTTGAAAGTCTGGTTTCTTTGATTGGTAATTAACCTTTATCCTGTGTATTTACAAACACAAGATTTTAGTTATGAGAATCGGTTTCATATCCCCTTTTGAATGCTTTGAAGTGACATCACATTTATGTACACTTAACTCCTTATGATTTGAGAAATAAAACCTTTGCAATCATGTTCATTCTTTTGGGGATGTCGTCTGCTTGGGCAATATTGGCCCATTATATGACGTAATTCAAACATGGTTATTTTTCTAGCGAATCTCTCGTATATCCCAGATGCTATGGAGGTGGTTGAATTTGTATAAATCACCCGATATGTAGTTGACCTAAAACTATTACGATGGTCATCTGTTAGCTTACCAGTTTCTAGTGATACATTGGTTGACATATTTGGATTTTTCTTTGAATTTCCATTTTAGGAAAAACAAATATGTTTGAATCAGTTTATGGAACAAAGATGGGGGGAGGGGGCTCATGGGGTTACTCCTTTGTAATTTTCTACACTACCACCAATAGCGGGATTAACATATCTCGACTTTAATCGAACAATTTGGTTCAGTACATTGTGTATACATCACCTTTCCCTTTCCCTTTCTCTTTCAAGAAACAGAATCTAAGACGGATATTGAAGGCGTCGTAGAAGAGTCACCTGAAGGAGAATTACGTGCTGCACCCCTAGTGCGAAGGGTCGGGCGCAAGGTGAGCTCACCTCTTCATAACATTGCACATCATGGACTTTTCTGCTCAGAATTATATCTTGAAAAAAAAATGCAATACATTACATCCTTGTCAATAAATGTGTTTTCTTTGCTAAATTTCTAGATCACCATTCAACATCCTATTTATAGGGTCTTGTGACGTTTAAAGAGGCATGTTCCCCGTATTTCAGAGGGCGTTCAAAATACGTACCCGCTGGCGGACGGTGCTAGCTGCCTATTGACACCAACCGAATACGGCTCTTACGCAGATGGCATGTTCCGAATGCCCGCAAAATGCCGATTATCGCATACATGTGCCGAAGTAATACCAATCGCCGTTCGGCTCTAAGATTCGGCTGCTGTTTCCACCCACTTTCGTGACGTCACGATCAGCAGCATTCAGCTGGCTTGGTGAAGGCAGGCCAGGCCGCGCGTATTTTCATTGATAGCTGTATGCAAATTAAAAGTCGATCTTTGGAACCGAGATGGCGATGACTACAGCAGCAATAATTACACTGGCGGGAACATGCCTCTTTAAAGACAAATTAAAAATCTGGAGATAACATGTAAATGTTAGGGTATTTTCATGTCTATCCAGGCAAAAATGGGTTCTGACGCAGATAATAAGTTTGTTTCTTTTTATTTCCGTCATATAAAAAAGAATACACAATGAAAAGAAAATAAAAGAAAAGCAATAAAAAGATCTATAAATTATAAATGATAAAAAGTTTACTAAAATAAAAAAAACAAATCACATGGCATTAAATTTAAGAAAAAAACAACAACATTTTTAGAAAGAAAGAATGTACAACGTGATAAGCATTTGAAAAAGACGGGATAGTCCATTTTTAGCTGCACTTGCATAATGCAGCTAGTCTTTCATGGGGACTAGAAAGCAAAAAAAGAAGTGGAGGGAAACGAAGAAGGATGAAAGGGGTGGAACAAGTTATGAAAGATCGTTTGAATAAAGACAGAGATATGCAATTGGGAATAGATTGGGGAATGCTGTTGTACAACAAAGCACCCTTGTAGAAAAAAAACAACAAAAAAAACGTGTTTGCAATTGTCTGTTCGGGAAAGATTACTGTACCGTCGCTGATCAACTTTTGGAATATAACATATGTTTACAGTTTAATAATTTGGTGTCATGTTATTCAGGATTTTAAAAAAATCCAAAACAAAATCACCATAACATGGAATATCTGATGAGATTTTAAAGTCTCCCTCCGCAGTATTTCATGCATTGAAGCAATAGAAACATTGTTATTTTGGCTGTATTTTCAGAATAGTTTTTCCTGCTCTATCTTTAAGCTTTTCATACGAAGACTGCCATATTATGTCCGCTTAATCTATTTGAGGTAGGATAACAACCCGGTATAAAAGTCTTAAGTTTCTTTTATTAATGTATTTACCTAATTTCAAAGTTTGTAATGTTTTGATACGCTGTACAGAGGGGGGATAATGTTCTGTGTAGAAGGAGATATTTTAAAGCCCCACTGTCCTACTTGTAGCTGCTTGCTCCCTCCATATAGAAAACTTCCCCAATCGGTGCCTGTCGGTCCCCCATGATCCTCTATTTATTATGTTATTTGAGAGCTGCGTTGATGAGGTAGCCACCTGTCAGTGACCTCGCTGTGTGGTCTAATCCCTCCTAGACACACTAGTGTTGATAAGCTTCAACTAAATTCAAAACACTATTCAAAATAATAATAATTCTTTGGCACGATTATATGAATCAATATTTCACCCATACGGTTTCCCCAAGTTTTGATACTGTAAAATAATGATGCACAAATGTTGCGTCCGTAGGATTTTCGCCTTTTATAGAGCCTTGACAAGTGTATGAGGCTTTTTTTGTATGTGTGCATTTTTCAATGCACTTTCACTACATGAACTTAGCATAATAACTTGAAGAAGCCAAATGGTCGAAAATATTACCATATTATACAGATATTGACTGGCAGGGGGTATAATCCCATTCAGGTCCAAAGAATGTTACATATACCCCCTGCCAGTCAATATATGTTATATAAGATAGCCTTGCTGTTATTTTTATTTTTTGTGGGGGGGGG
>BEXV01003745.1:24515-35205 GCA_003118195.1 Hemicentrotus pulcherrimus | reverse complement strand
ATCCCCGCCCTCTAGTTCTATTAATTTACATTGTTCCGGCCTTCGGATTTCCTTTCTCCCTTTTACAGTCCTTAGTTTATACAAAGGACTTTTTTTTAAATTTCAAAACATAAATCGATGACAAACTTTAACTTAGAGGTAAAGGTAGAGGTAGAACGAAGTCAACAACTTAAGTCATTTCGATACATTAAAGAAACCTGTCCCAGACACAAGTAGAAGGGAGGAGGAGGTGGAGGGGGAAGGGGAGGGGAAAGGATAGCTCCAACGAGTAAGAGAGGAGGAGGAAAGGAAGGGGGTGGGTAGATTTTGTGTTTTAATAAAAGAAAGAAAAATACGATTTCAATTCAGAATAATATGTTAAAGGTATAGTTGAGTTCTGTTATCAGACCGCATTTGAAATGCCTTCAGAGTGCATGGTTGTTGCTTTTATTCGTATCTATGACATTTATAGTGCCCTTTTAGAACCTAAATTGCTATGAGGGTAATTTTAGGCCCCAAAATGTGTGCAATTTAGCCAATACGATCATACCAATTCAGCTCCACTTTCGGTGACCGTTGATTATTTAATCAAATATAACAATGCATGAGCTGGCTAATTGTTGTTAATATAAGCAACACGAAAATGCCAACAAGAAAGCCAACATTGTCATTGGCTGAAATACGCCGTAAAAGGCATTATTTCGTTTTGTCCACGGTTTTCTCAAATTTTTCAAAATATCTAATTGTAGAGGTACACAAGTATTAAAAATCGTTATATTTCAGCCGTCTCTGAACCGATTTTGATCAAACAAAGATGATTTTGTCATTTAGATATTATGTTCTTTCAAATTTGACACTCAGTTTTTCATTATCTCACAACAAATTATTGTTTGTAGCGCTCTCTGCAATAGAACTCAAAACTATCCCTTTTAGAAATATGAAACTAATTTTTTTTAATTTTAAGTATTCAGTCTTATTCTAAAAAACAGAAAACAAAACAATGCTTGTTTAGTGCGGTAATATTTTCCTATTTCGTAATTGTGACATATTTTGGTCCAGACCTATCCATTGTGAAATTATGAACTATGAACTATGTTGTATGTATGTTCGTTTATCAAGTGATAAAAAAGCTTTGTCCTAATTATGTTGCAGTTTTGTATAAACAAGGGCTATGCAAAATGCTTTGCTTCTATGTTGTGTACGAATAAGAATTGGAGTTTTGAGAAACAAAATCAATGAATACAAAAACTTTATACCATTAGTATTATGATGTATTGGTAATATACGTGGCGATGTGTAATATCCGCTCATACCTATAGTACTTTCGTTATAATTGTTCTGGCTTCCGAGGCTTGTGGAAGGTAAGACCCCGTCCCCCTTCTATTTTTTTTATTTTTAATCCTTATTTTTTTTTTTTTTTAAAAATCATTGTGCCTTGATAGAAGCCTAGCCCAGCTTCCTACTGGTTGTGTCAAGGAGCATCTATAGTACATGGCCTATGGTAGTCTTATAGTGCACACTCTCTGTTACGACTGACCAGGGTTTGTGCCTGCAAACTACCCCCTCCCCACCCATCTCGTACTGAGTGAGTCCTCATTGCATTGCATCCAATCTCTACTTTCTCACCTTTAAACCGTACTTAGCGTCCACATTTCTCAATCTTCCCTTGGCAACATCCATTGTTCGTCTCCTCTTCCCCCGTCTACTGTACCCCTTTAACCCCTAAAGTGTTAGTCAATTAATGATCAATACACCTCTGCTGCCCTCAAGCCAAAGAACGTCTCAGAAAGCGCTAGTCTTGCCTTAAGTCTCGAGTGCATTATAAAGAAGAATCACCTCGGGTACAATGCAATCCTATGAATATGGCTTTTGTATTGTTTTTCTTGCCCTCAATATGGTTTCATCTACTATGTCACGCTTGTTAAAAGTGTACGTTAAGCGATTTTTTAATCCAACGCAAATTGGTATGTCATCCGCACGATTAGATTTTTAAATTTGTTTATTTATGTAGCACGATTAGAGCTTAATTTGGGTAATATGATCTGTAGGGGTTTCCTTATATAATTTTGTTTATACCATGCTAACATAGGCAACATGACCAGTCTCGTTATCAGTGGTTGATGAGAACAAACGAGGAAAATGAATAAAATAAATTGCTAATTCGCATGTAAAAATTGATGTAGATACCATTGATATTACTATGAGGCCTATACTCATTGATGTGATTTTAACAAAGAACACACAAAAAGAAACCACGAAGATAAAACACAAAACAAACAAAATAATACAAGAACGCAATTTTCGTTTTGCATCGGTCTCATCATTAGTACATCTATCATTTCAATAATCAAATTGCTTTCCTTTATACTAATACAAAGTGAGCCCTCCCCCAGACTATCTGTCTCTCTCTCTCTCTCTGTCTCTCTCTGTCTCTCTCTCCGTCTCTCTCTCTCTCTCTTTCTCTTTTTGTATCCCCATCAATCTGTCTCTCTTTCTTATCCCCTCTTTATTTCAGCTTCTCAGTCCCTCTTCTCCATCTCTCCTTTAATATCTTCTCTTCTACTCTTGCTCCCCTTTCTCTCCCCTCTATCTCTCTCCCTCTTTTCCCCCGCCATCTTTCTCTCTCTTTCTCTCTCTCTCTCTCTCTTTTTTTTTCTCTCTCCATCTCTCTTTCTCTCTTTCTGTCTGTCTCACGCACATTGTCTCTCTCCTTCTCCCACTCTGTCCTACAGTATGTGCACTTCCTTTCTCCTGTCCCCTCACCCTTCCTCCTCAACATCCCTTTCCAGCACGCAATCGATGAGTTTCAGGACGTGGAGGTCCAATATCAGCAATGCGAGGTCAGACACCTTAAACCCACCGCACACTACACGTTCTGACTACGATCTGATTCGAGGAAAGGGTTTACAATTGGATTTGATGTGAACATTCAAACATTCAAACATTTGACCGTGGACCTGAATAGTAATATTATTGAGAAATTAAGAATTTAAAGGGACTTCACGCTTCCTTGGAGGGGGTAAAGCTAAAACGGCTAAGAATCGTAGTGACGTCACACCGCTTATGCGATTGCCTACGATTTGAATCCGATTCGGCCCCTACATCTATTTTGACGAGAAGAGTTAAATGAACTAAAATCCTGTTATCATTAATTAGAAAGTCAAACAGGAAGGTGATGTTTGTTTAGATGCTTTATCCAATGCAATTATAATTTCTACGATAATCAGATCGCAAAACGGTCGTGTGCTGTGCGGCCGGTGGACTTTACGAAAGATGCTACATGGCGCTAATTTCATCTCGAACACTCCTTCCCGCACTGAATCAAACATTCTTATTGTGTAAGATGACGTTGAGCTAAGTACGAAATTGGAGTGTCGCATTGGGGGTATAGACGTTATTAAAGCTAAACTTCAGTACTGGTAATGCGATTGCATTGTGAAAGAAAAGGTGTGGAAAGGATCAGAAACAGTTGATCATGTAGCATGTAAGTATTGGTGTGCACTGCAAGGGTCTGGAGTCATCAAAATCATAATAAATTTGACCGAGTCTTGGTAAAGTAACAAGCACTGTACACAGAAAGCTATATATGGGACAACACACATGGTGTCGGGGTTGGTACTACCTTGATTTCCTTGTCTTTCTATGCTCATTACTCAGCCAGTATACATTTTCTTTCAAAATTGTTTGGCACATGTTATTTATTTGTAATCTTGAACATTCAGTGTAAGTTTCGTTTGATTCTGTGAAAATTAATTTTCCTTTTTTCCCAGTAATGGAGTTTCTCTTTAAGGAAGACGCCCGCAAAGGTGCACCTAAAACATGTTTATTTAAATGAAAGATTAATGTGTTCTAAAAAAATGCTTCAACGCTAAAGGCAGTCCTTACCAGAATGAAGATAATAATAAAGGAGGTTTTCGTAATAATTCAATTTCTTTTAAAAACTATCTAGTTCTGACCGAAGTCGCACAATCTTGGCCTGATGTGAAACAACTGGCTCGTTTTACGCGGAAGTCCTCTGATGCATTCCATGATATACAAAGGCCTACATCTTGATTTGATTCGATTTGTATATAACTATGCACCATCACTATTGCCATCATCATCCTCATTATCCTCATCATCTTCGCTTTATTCATCACCACCTGCGTCATCGTCGTTGTTGCATGTTTATACATGATCTTACTTATTCTTTGTTGCTGTTATGAGTTTATTTAACTTTTTAAATTCCATTTGTAGTGGTTGTTATTTTACCTGACTGTTAAGAAAGCATAAATGCATGTTAGTAATCAACCAGAGGACCGACGGCTTTAGGTCCTCTCCGAAAGACCTGGTAATGAGGATCAATGACTTACCAAAGGCCACTAGCGCATCGCCTTGGTTTCGAACCCGGGTCGCCGGATTACGAGTCCACTTCTCTACCAACTGAGTATATTTGTTGATAATTTTTATTATATATTATATATACATTTTTTTTTAAACTATCGTTTCTTATTATGTTTAACGGGGCCTCATGGAAGACCACCATTATTGGTGATAATGAGTCACCCTGTCTGAATACCAGAAATATATGATTAAATAAATAAATGATATCATGATTATTTTAATGTTAGGTTCGTCATTTTTGTAAAAAGCTTGATATCTAAAATCACGCTGAATGTTGTTCACCAACATAGGCTAAATTCACGTATAATTGCAATATTACCGTACTTTTATTTAAGCATTAAAAAGCCTTGAGCTTTGAAACATCTTTATATAATCTGCAATGTTCAGATTGTATAAATCGACTCCTGTACAAAAACATTAAGGAAAAAAATAGGCCTATTATAAAAAATACCAAGAATAAACAAACAAATATTAAATTTGATAATGCAAATTCCATGACATAAATTGTGCTTATCATTTGCTTTAATCCTTGAGATGTCCATCATCGAGAGTAAATAGCACTGACTACCGTTGCAAAGTGTAAAATTAGTGTCTAGTTTCAGCGTCTAATTGGCTTTCCGTGCACAAAGCTCTCTGGCACTTTAACTGCTAATCATTGAGTCACGTAGGCAGAGTGTCGCTCTTTGTTTCGTCGAGGCTCTGTCCCGCCCCTTCTTTTATCCACCCTCGCTCCGGCTTCCTGGTCGATGGCGGAGTGAGACGTCGTGATGGCGACATGCACGTGCTTTAGGGTGATCGCCGGTCACGGGCGATACGTCGTCGAGGTTACGTGTGCCTCCGTCGTAGCATCGATCGCCGACCTACGGGCAGCCGTCGGCATGGGCATCCGCCAGCCATGCACTCGTTTTCGATGCTAGAAACCCGATACGGCCTCACCAATGCCCACATCAGCTTGCTCGTGCTAATTCTCCCTCTCCCTCCCTCTCATTTTCTCTCTGTATCCGTATCTCTCTCTCTCTCTCTCTCTCTCTCTCTCTTCTTTCTCTTTCTCTGTCTCTGTCTCTGTCTCCCTTCCTCTCTCTCTCTCATTCTCTCTATATCACTCTAATCCTCTCTCCTTCTCTCTTTCTATCTCCCTTTCCCTCTCTCATTCTCTCCTTCACTCTATTTTTGTCTTCCTCCCTTATCTATCTTTACCCCTCCCGTAGCTCGATGTAGTAATACCGAGAAGTTGATAAACAATGAGCAGAATTCATCCTCAATACCCAGTCCCCCTATTTTTGTGGAGGGGTGGGGGGTGGGGGGGGGTCGTTAATGTAGTATAATATTTGTTTGTTTTTGTTTTTTGGACAGTTTATTTCATCCCAATTTTGAGGTAGGACAGGGCGGTGTACGTCAGTTTCTATACAGTACTAAAGAGCTGTTCGTTTTTGCAGGACGACCCGGCCCTCCCTTCTCCTCTCCCCCTCCCACTCTGTCCTATCGAGTTCCTATCCATCTCTTTCTCTCTCTCTCTCCGACTCTCTCATCCCTTCCCCCTCACTCTCTCGCGCTCTCTTCCCATTTCTCATCTCTCCTTCTCTCTCCCCCTCTTCTCTCTCTCTCCCTTTTCTGCCCGTTTCTCTCTTCCCATAATTCCTTTTTTTTTCCTTCTTCTTTGTAACCATTCCCTCTCTATCATCTATCTCCTCCATCATCCATTTCTCACTCTTCCACCATCCCTCCTTTTCTGCCCTCTCTTTCACAATAGTCGTATGGACGCCATTCTACCATGCTATTGCTGTTTTGAACAGCGAAGAGGGCGGGCAGGAAGCCGCCTTATTTACGGGGATCTAGCATGTTTGCATTAACGTGGCTAGGGTCACGTCAACTCGTATGGGATGCCATTCCTTTACTCCCTTCTCTCCTACACCGCCTCCAGTCCATATCCTAGGAAAAACTGTCACCGTGTAAAAACAAAATGTCCTCCTAGTCAATTAGTAAACCTCGTTCAACCGAAAGTTTATTTCAACAGAGTTTCTACAATAAGTGTTGTTCTTAATTTAATCAAGATGCCTCTGAATTATGGTACGCAATGTTTGGGACTTTGTCCCTTACATTTATCCCTTTTCTCTCTTTTTTAAGTCGGAAGTTAATTAAATTTTTACATTTAAATACCGCAAATGAGCTTTATTGTATGAGAGTACATTAAGTATCTCAGAGTCATGTTCCTACCTCCCGATTTGTTTTGATTTAATTTCGATAAAGGAAACTATTTTGTCCCCTGTGTTCGTGTCATACAGGTCAATGTTAAATGTATTACATTTCACATGATTCACGACGTTTCAGAATGTATGATCTTTATCCTGATTGATTCTAGTGTCATATCAATCATGACATATTGTTAAGTACATTTCCTTTTTTTTCTCGTTATGTCATTATTTAATTTTAAGATATTCCTTTTCATCCGAATCACAATTTTAAAGGATAAAGATCAATGGCGTAGCTACGGGGGTCATACCCCCTATCAAATGACGGTTAAGGGAGGGCTCGGATGGGGGGGGGGAGGGAATGAGAGATAGAGAGAGAGAGAGAGAGAGAGAGAGAGAGGGGGATATAGAGAGGGGGAGTGGGGGCATAGTCAATTGCCATAGGTGGCCTATCTCTCAGGAGTAGGAGTGGGACAAGAGAAGAGTCAGTGTGAGAGAGTTAAACATTAAGATTATGAAAGAGCTATACATTTTGATAATTATTGAAACATTTTGGAACAAAATGATAAACGAGGAATGTGAATATCAACCTAGTTTTCAATATAAAAAAGAAGCAAAAATAAAAACTATCATTTATTTAATTTCATAACTATTTTTTTTTTTAACTTATAACTATTTTTTTTTTTTTTACTTCTCCGAACTTGTTGAATTGACAAGAACATGACGAAGAGCTTGTCTGTAAAAATGAAGGCGTTCATCAGTCAGTGCGTAGAACAGATATAAATCAATAAGCTTAGTCATACGAAAGTCAAGTGAGTTTAACCTAAATGTTTGTAACCTACTTAATAAATCCATGTGTTTCCTTTCTTCACCATGTTTATCGTTTAAAGAGTTGCAAGCAGGCGTTTCAAATTATTCCATCTGCTATCCTCAACATTCTCGATAAGGCATCTAGAGGAGAAATTGAGACATAATCGATTCGGTTTGTCTCAATCTTCTCTCATGAATTCTGAATCTAAAAACTGTTCATTGGAATCGTCCGAAAATAAACCACAACAAACTTTCACTTTAGATAAAGTAAGGTGGCGAAACCACTTAACGCATCGCTAAATCACGCAACGATGAGGGAGGGGATTCAAGAAAAGTAAGGAGAGGAAAGACGAGTGAGAGAAGTAAGCAGATGACACAGATATAGAAATGCGGTGAATAAACAAAGATTTGTCTGAGTAAATAAAGGAGAGTTGACGATCGAAAATGAGTGGAAGATGGCTAAGGGACGAAGGGGAGGCAGAGCAGTGGTTTTGTGGCAGCGATGGGGGCTAGAGTGATTCGGTGAAAAGAAAGAAAAATTAGAATGTAACGCTTGTTGAATTTTGAATAGCAATCGGAGAAACATGTTTAGATACGGGTAGAGTAGCGATGAGTCAACAGTTGCGCTCCCTTAACGGGGAATCGAAAATTTCTTCTCTTTTTTTTGTTGACGTCCACATTCATTGACACTCGATGTCCTCGACGACGTGCTGAAGGAGGCCAATGACCTTGGTACAGCTGTCATCATCCACGCTCTCGTTGATGGTTTCGTATCGATGTACCTCTTCATTATCGCAGTGATGACATGATGACGCGGCCATCGCATGACGAGGCATGATAGTATTCATTTATTGATGAAAATTATGATGATGATAAGGATGATGATAATGATGATGATGATGAAAATGGTGACGACGATAATAATTACGCTGATGATGATAGTGATGAAGATGACAATGCGAATTATGCTAAGTATGATGATGATGATGATGATGATGATAATGGTGGAGATGGTGATAGCTGCTGGGACAATTATAATAATCTTTTATAATGTTTATACCGGATATATTAATTAAAAGTAAGTGTATTCAAACGATTGTCGACGAATCTGTCCACATCTACCTAAGATGACAAAATCCTTTATCTTAAATTATTTTTTTTTAAAACGAGGTACCAATAGATCAGTGAAGAAAAGGGAAGTTGAAGACAAGATAGTCAGATATAGTCAAAATTTGTATTTAAGCGGGATTTTAATCAAGTACAGCACGGCAATCCAAAGAAAGGTTTATTCTAACCTGTTTTTAACTTGCATCAATTTGTGTGCAATGATTTGAATTTATCGATTATCTATTTATTTATTTGCAAGATTCCTTTATCTATTTATTTCAAATACATCGTGACAAATTGTATTATGTTAAAAGAAAAGAAGTGCTCCTGTGTTGTATCGTTATCAATGATGCTTGAATGGAAAACAATATCGATTCAATATGTTTCTTTTTTCGTGTAGTGTACTGCAACGAAAACAGAAGTATAATTTCGATTATTTAATAATATTTTGCTTGTTAGTGCTGGTAATTTGTTGACTTACTTGAACTTTTATGTAGGAAATACCAATTAGGAATTTACTACACCAAGGCAATTTGACTCTATGCACCAAGAGAAAACTGAGGAAAGGTCTAATTTGATTGTTTTGTTTGATAACATCATCGTCCTTTTGTCCCTCCCTCCCTTTCTCCAGGGCAGACGGTTTCATCAATCAATCTTTCTTTCTCGGCCGCCCCTATCCACCATCGAGGTAGAGCATCACCCTCTTACTACCTTGTACTACGTTTTATAACCTCCGGGGCCTGGAAGGAAAAATTTCTCCTCAAAATCCACTCGTTTTTGTCTTTTGCTAGAAGATAACATGCAACCCCATTGATCAGTTGCCCCGTCCTACCGCGCTATTAGGCTCCAGGGGTTGGCTTTTTAACGGAGGGCCTAATTTTCACCTCCGAATAAAAGCACCGTCCCACTGTCGGCTATTGCGCATCTATTTTTCCAGGTTCTGGGGATGCTAACCTCGTTGATTATGTTGCAAATAATAACAATTATGATAATAATTGTGTTTACCCCGCGAAGCCACATCGGACCCTGCAATTATTTTTACCCCAGCAATAGTCATTTCATTCACACCTGTGTGTAGAGCGGCAAACGTGGATTAACGTCTTGTCTAAGGACATTAGTGCAGGGCTGGGATCCGAACCTTTATCCTTTGAATTGAGAGTCAAGTCAATGGACCAGTATACTACGACACCTCTGCTATAACAGTATTATAATGATAAGCAGAATATAATTCTTTGTTAATGTGTATGTATGGTGACGACATGTACACCAATCAAAATAAGTGCACCTTCCAATACAAAAATCCATGGCTAATATAGTGCCCATAGTGGATCAATTGACCTTACAATACCACCAAAAGCCGAGGGAAACTTCAATTTCTGGTTCATACTTTTAATAAAATATTGTTAACCATCATTTAGACTTTATCGTGTCATCCCGTCAAGCAACCAATATAATAATGGGATTGCTTTGTTGAATAAACGAAAAATAAGCATGTATATTTTTACCAAATCTGAGATTGAAATCGAGTCTGTCAGAACCCATTGTATTAATATTTTTGGGGGTTTTGCAGTTTCAGCGTGATATCTGGGTTTTAACTGCCCCTGACAGTGATAATGTGCAATATTAGAACTGATGAACGACCCATTTCATTGGTGATTATTGCATGGCGTGTTTTGGATTGAAGGGGGCGTTCACACAGAAGAGGGTTGGGTGGAGAGTGCGATGAGCAAGGGGATAGTGGCAGTGTGACGAAGATGCTTAACTCCACCTTCCATCAGTTCATTGATTGGATAAGAGTACCGCTGTGGGGTACAGCAAGTCTGGAAAACGGGATAGGGAAGGGATCAAACTCACACCAAAATAGGATGAGAGAGGGATGGTGAGATTGAGCAGATAAGTTTGGACAAGAGTATCTCTGTGGGGGGTACAGCATGCCAGGAAAACGGGATGGGGAAGGGGTCAAACTCACACACAATAGGACGAGAGAGGGGTGGTGAGAATAAGGAGATTAGATTGGATAAGAGTACCGCTGTGGGGTACAGCAAGTCTGGAAAACGGGATGGGGAAGGGTTCAAAGTCTCGAGACGAGAGAGGGATGGTGAGAATGGACAGACAGGATGAAGCAGAGGGGGTGGTTGGATTGCGCAGGTAAGATTGGATAACTCAATGTACCGCTGTGGGGGTACAGCGATCCAGAAAAACGGGATGACGGGGGGGGGGGG
>BEXV01003744.1:0-15441 GCA_003118195.1 Hemicentrotus pulcherrimus | reverse complement strand
TTTTTTTTTTTTTTTTTGCATTGCAATTAAAGAGCTTAACATTCGTGTCCTTTTAGTTCTTTATTTCTACAAGATTGACGGAAGACTTCATCATCATGTTTCTTCATGTAGACAATATCCATTCCTTTTATCTCATCCCATCATCTAACCAGTCAAATCAGTTTATACACCCAAAATATATTTTCTTTAAAACACAGAATGTACATTGTTTGGGAAAACAAAGAATGTCATATATAGAGAATCATATTTTCTAACAATAGAGCACTACTGATTATAACAAATCTGTTATCTGCCAAATTTATAACTGATTTTCTTTTGTTATTAAAGACTAAAGGTAGATTTGATAAGTAATGCTAAATTACATTGCAGAGAAAAGCATTGGTATGTTGAAAGGTTTCACTCTTGTTATAATTAGGAAAAATTTCCTGAATAAGAAAGAAACAAGAGCATCTCAAGGTTTAAACCAAAGTATCTTTGCTAGATTAACATCAAAGATCTGGCAAGTTTGTCAGATGTCCTTTCATATATAACATGACTATTAGTTCTCTTTACATGCAAATGATAAATGCCAAAAATCATGATGATCGCTAAGATAAGACAACAGACTTCTACTTATTCCTAAAACTACATTCAAGAGATTGGCAAAGGCATTTAGGATATAAACTCTATTGTATTTAAAGAGGCATTAAGATTTTACCCGATTTCATTCCACTCAGCTTTAATCCTTAGATCTATCTTTCTAAATGACTGCACAAAGACAAATCCTCTCAGGCATCCTAAAGAAGAAAAAACAAACATTATGGCGAAAGGAAAGCTGCATGTGATTTCCATCAAAATATGAAAGAAAGGCTCAGTGTGTGACATGTACATGAATATGTTGTGCCTCATTTCACTTGAGACTGTAATCTGTTATTAATTCCATGTCAAATGTTTTTGTGTAAATGGAGTTAGTGATGACAGCTTTGTTATGAGCGACTCTCAGCAGTCTTGTCTTCACAGGTTGTGCAAGCTCGCAAACTGTCTCATCTTCAAACAACTTCCTTTATCTATGCCTTCTCATCTCTACAAGAATATTTCCAACCAGCTTTTGATAAGATGAAGATACTGGAAATACATGCATCCTTTAATTTCATGAAATAAGCATGGTTAAATGTAGGGTCAATTATTATACTTTCAAAACCACAAATACTGTACCTCAAAGAGTGACTGGCTATGGACCCTGGGTTTCTCCAGAATTTGGGTGTGGATTACTTTCACTGAGCAATAGTGAATACTAAGACCATAAAGATGAATAAAAGAAGGCTCTCATTATACCAACTGCATTCATATTCTTCATTTTCCCCCTATCTAGAAAAGTTGTTTCTTTAATTTAAGGTAAAATAAGTTCAAAGTTGGTTGCACATGACATCTTAGAATCCTTCTCCATCATTAATCAACATTCTCAATAGATTCATTCATGTCAGGTGTTCATCTTACTCTTCATGTACATGTAGATTAGTGGTTCGTCATAACTTATTCAAACATTTTAAAAGTTAGACCATTACTTTAATATGCATAACATAAAAACAATCTACTGTAAGCTTGAAACTTCCTATAACACACAAACCCTGTACAGATTTTCAGACCACTCTATATGACATTCCTGCATTACATGTAGAACAAAGATAATTAAGAATAGTATCAAAGAAATAAGATGGCTTAAAATCAACAAACAAAAAACTGTTTTATATATGAAGCAAGCTGACCAGCAGCTTTTGACTAACTGAACCAAAAACCAAAGGTTGAAATCAAATCAATTTCTACCAAACTGCTTTACAAATGTGGTTTCATGTTTTAATACAGATAAGATTGAATTCACTGAATCATGAATTTATGTTTTGCACATGGCATCAAAGATGATAACACAATCCAGTCAAGTTCACCATCATGGCATCATTTTGCACACTGCACTATATAGACGATCTAGCTGCTACATGTAAATACAATGTATATTACACCACAGCTTTAAAAGCTTTGCACACAGCACCAAAGCTGAACCACAATCACAATCAATTCACTCAAGATTACTGGTGCTTCACTTTTGCACACAGTTCCACCGATTTTCATTTTAGGGCTGGTCTCATATTATGGCCTCATCCTGCTTGGCCGAACACAACAGGAAAGCATTGGTGATCACATCACATTTTCTTTCACATATATAATGTTTGATATTTGCAGTTGTCTATATTTTGACGTCTTTTAACACATCTCCACTGCATGTATGATTGATACTCGAGCTCAAAACATGACGTGGTACATACATAGCTATCTTTATTTTATTTTACAGCGTAATCAACATTTTGTTCTCTTGATTTCTCTGAACTTATCAGAAACTTTCATCACTGTACATCCAACAATATAGTTAATAAGAATAAACTACAGAAAAACAAATCATATGTACATCTATTCACAGGCTCTTTTTTTTTTCTCTCACTTTTTTCTTTACTAATAATCATAAATAAATATTAAGGAGTTGCACATCACAATATTAAAAAATACAATCTCTCTATCTCTATCTTTATCTCCATCTCTCTCTCTCTCTCTCCCTCTCTCCTCTCTTCCTCTCTTTTCTACATTATTTCTCTCTCCACAAAACATGCTTCCATAGGAGTTTAAGCAGATTTTCATATAATATCCAGAGCACCAATCTACACTCCATAAACACCATTATCCATTTCCGTATAGATCTAATATGGGTTGGTCAACATTGGTACCCAGAAAAAAGAATTAAAACTAGAACACTAACCCTAGTAACCTAACCCAATCATGTTCCAGCATGATACTGCTTGTTTTTAAGTAAATAATTTGTCTGACTTTTTTTTTTTAAAGAACAAGTGTTTAATAATGCAAATCCTTCATGTATTCAGAGATATGCTGTGGTCAAAAATATGTGACTGGAACCGACTGCCTTCCCTCTGAAAGCAAGTTCAAATTGAAGGTTTAGCTAAAGGGTATTTGTCCATCTCCAGACTTCACCATAATGGTCATATAATAATATCTACATTTAAAAAAAAAAAAATTTTGCTTTACCTGACTGCTGAGAAAGCATGTATTTGCTTGTTAGTAAGCAACAGGGCCAGACTGACGGCTTAAAGTCCTCTCTGAGGGACTTGGTAATGAAGATTAATGCCTAACCGAAGTGCACTGGACCTCTACTACCGAGCCATCGCGCTTCCAATAAAGCTCATTCCATAGACACCCATAACTAGACTTTAACATGAAATCAAGAATCAAGCACCATCATAGCCTTAATATTTGCCCCTTTCAACATTATCCACATAGCATAACATTAATATTGTACGTCCACATAATTGGACTAGTTATCCCATCTTATGTATGTTAAAACTACAAGTAATTAATGATCAAGTCTTGCATCTCACCACGTTTGTTAACAAACTTGCTTCTACAGCCTGTATTCACCTCACAAGATAAGCCCAACCTTAGATTCTAAACTGGGCCGCAATTTAAACTTGGTCTTTTTTTATTGTGTTGACCCGTTTGATTTTGGTAACTGCAGAACATACATAAACAACAGTCTAAGATATCTTGGGCATCACATGTTTCTTCTGTTGTAGACTACAGGCCAGGACTTGGCTTTACAAAAAGGTAATTGACCAAGACCAGACTCTTCTACAGAGAATGGACCAAGACAAGACTCTTCTACAGAGAGTGGACCAAGACCAGAGTCTTCAACAGAAAGTGGACCAAGACCAGACTCTTCTACAGAGAGTGTACCAAGACCAGACTCTTCTACAAAGAGTGGACCAAGACCAGACTCTTCTACAGAGAGTAGACCAAGACAAAACTCTTCTACAGAGAGTGGACAAATGCTTGACTTTTACATCTAGTAATCAATCCTTGACTAACATAAATTTATATGCTTTTTGAACTATCCAAAAGAAAGAAAAACAAATTTTCCTGGTCAAAATTCATGTTTCATACGTGAGAGTTGGCAGAGAATGTAAAACAGGCCGAGGAGGAATTTGAAACCGTGTCAAAGGTCGTTGTCGTGGGAGGGGCAAAGGTTGTTGTGGGAGCAAACGCATTCGGGAGAAACGTTGAAGAATGTGTGGCCAAGATGCGCTGTGGAGGACTTGTCTCGTCTGAACTCATACTTGACATACTGTGTGGAATATAAATACAAATATAAACAATAGCATTTACACTACAAAATGGAATAATCTGGCCATAGGCATGCTGTCTAGAATATACAATATATTACAATTGAGGTTGTTCTTCAAAATAGAATAGCAAAATTCCATCACTTCTTTTAATTGTACATTGTCCAATTTGCCAAGACCAAATATTTACTAAGAGTTGGTACTTCTGATGCTTCACTGTAAGAATGCCTCTTCTTCAATAATTTTAGACTCCAGAAAGCGATTACCTGACATTTTGGCATAAATTAACTTATTAATTCATGGATATACATGTGAAGCTATTACTGGATTTCAGTCTTGTTTGCAAATTGGAACTAAATGGACCTTCAACTGTGCACAGTCGAAAATGATGCCTCCACCATGGAGCATTGTTACAAACCAAAACAGAAGTAATTTTCAAAATCAAGTTTAATTGTATTCCTTTTTGCATACATAATGAGCCCCATGACCTTTGAACTTTGACCTCATGACCCCCAAAATCTAATCAGTTCATAGGCTCTGCAAGATACATACACGATTCAAGTTTGGAGGGAATTAATCAATCCGTTCTTGAGATACCGTGATCCCAAGCTTATCATGCATACATAATGAGCCTTGTGACCTTTGATATTTGACCTTGTGACCCCAAAATCTACTCAGTTCATTGGCTCTGCAAGATACATACATTCTTGAGTTTGATGGTAATCCCTCAATTGGTTCTTGAGATAAAGCGGTCAAGAGAACGGGACTACGGACAGACGGACGGAAGGACAACCCAAAAACATAATGCCTCCAGCTACTTTGTAGCGGGGGAATAAAAAGGGCTATTAAGGCAACCAGAAATAAAAGAATTATATCAAATAAAGTTTGCCAGGATATCTCTAGAATGAAATCCAAGCACATACCTGAGTGAGCTTGGATGGCTAGGAGAGCTAAGAAGCTGCCTCTTAGAAGGTGTGCATTCACCATCACTATCATCTGAATATCAAAGACAAACAAATCAAGGTCAATCACGTCAAGGTCATTAAACATCAAGGTAATCTATGGCAAGGTAAAATATGTAAAGGTCAAGCACAGCATTACAGAGTTTTGGTTGATAAGCAAGCTAAAACACTCTCTTGAAGGGTATACATTCACTATCACTATCATCTGTATTTTTCTTAATTGGTATTCTTCCACATTAACATAAAAAAGAATGACACTACTCACAAATGATTTTCACATTTCCCAGAACTCGACCTTCCCTTAAAGGCAGGGTATTTTACCAACATCGCTACCACTGCTGTAATGTATAATGTATTTTCAATTGCACCATCTATCAGTGTAGAAGTACATAGACCGATTTTCAGGTTCCTTTACATACATCATCATTCACGCTTGGTGCAGTTGTGATGCATTGTTGGACATGGCTATCCACACATTGGGACATTGTGAGAAGCAGATGGCAGTATACATACATCTGAAGTACCATGAGCATTAGAAAGTCTTTACTATTAAACGCATTGACTACCAAATTCTGTCTTTCCCATAGGATATAATACAGGAAACGGACGATGCCTGTAGTCAATGGGTTATGAGATTTGATTGTGCTTACATTTGCGTTTGAGTGAGGATGCGAGAGAGCTTGGTCTGAGTACAGGGCTCATGCTACGTTTAGTGAAGGTAGACCTGGTAGGACTAGGGTTGGGGCTGGGTGACATACAAGGACTCCGCATTGATATCTGAGGTGAAAAGCATTGCTGATAAGAGAGAGAGAGACAGAGAGGGAGAGGGAGAGGATAAAAAGTGTTAAATAAAACTGACATGTGCTGCATATATTATGCCTCATAAACTGCATGATAAAAAAGGAATCATGATCATATTACAATGCAAAAATCTCCTCCTTACATGTACCTGAATATAATCATATTGAATGCCCGATGATGTTTAATCATCGTTTCCTATTAGTGTATCTCCATTGTGCATCACTTATCATCATCTGCATACTCAACATCATACTACCATCAGTACCACAATAATCATTATCACTAACATTTTCAAAACTATCGTCATCACCACTACTACCACTGCCATCACCTCCACTACTACAATCATCATTATCATCACCACCACTATCACCATCATCACCACTATCACCATAATCCACTCCATTAATTCACTTAAACAAAAGCTCAGGTGCTTCCTTTTAAGTAAGTATGTATAAAAGTAATGTTGATGTCGCGCTGGATTGTACAGGTGCATGGCCGTACTGGTGGTTATACAGACTTTGTTTTTGTTATTTTACAATGCCATTGATTTCATCAATTTGCTTTCTCTTATTCTTCTTCTGCCTCTTCTTCTTCAACTTCTTTTTTGTCTTCCTCTTCTTCCTCTTTCTTCCCCTCTTCACCTTCTCCTACTTATCACTATTATAGTATTCTCTTTACTCTTTATCTTTCTTTCTCTTTTTTTTCTCAAATTCACTCTCCATGTACGTCTCTTGAATCTCATACTATACTACTCCGTTTTCGCCTCCTATAATACCTTTTAAATCCAAACCTACTATATTGTGTTACTCAGTACGGGAGCCTATTCACATACAAGCTGTGCTTTTTATTTAGGCTCCCCACATTTTACATTGTTCTACCCAGCCTGTTATATATACATATTTCGAAATTTTCGTACTTATTTTCCGTACATTATATTTGATCCAATCATTTTTTTTCTTGTGTGAAATCTATTCTCATAATAATATACGCCTGTATAAAAAAGAAAAGAATATAAACTGTTTTTCTATGTAAAATGTGTAATAAATAAACTTCAAACTTCAAATCATTACCACTATCATCATCATCACCACCTTCATCACCACCACTTTCATTACCACTACTACTACCACCACTACCACCATCATCACCATCATCCTCACTATCCTCATCATGACATGAACATACCTTGCCTGCTCTGGTTGGGGAAGGAGATGAAGCTACAAATGGTAGCGTGGGAGGTATAATACTCAATGGTTCTGATATACAAGATCTTGGCTCAGACCGAGGCTCAGATCGTAATGCCTTGATGCTTTCATCCTGCAAACAAACAACAATACCACAAAATGAATTAACCATGTTCTTAAACTTTGCATGCAGATTTTACAACCTGGGCACTAATGTTGTGAAGCTTCCCTAATGATTATTGATTTACTGAAATCACATCATCAATTTTATTTCCAAGTAAACCTTAACATAAAGGCCATTTTTCTGACAGTGCATCTGCTTTTTTTAAATATAGAAAAGGACTGAAAATTAGAAAAAAAAAGGAACAATCTGTGCTGTTGGTACATGTACATGTAGATACATGATTCAATCACAGCATACATGAATCATTTTAGCACAATAATATCAAGGTATCACGTATCCCCTCATGAAATCTCTGACATCAAGCCCTACAACCCATAAATATCAATTTCCATATATAATAACACCCTTCAGAGATATGTGAAATGGCATGTGCAAAAAGAGAGGCTCATGTCTCACTACAGCATATTATGTCATATTTAATGATCCTACATTTAAGAATGATCCTACATTTGCACAGCAACATCGGTTACTTTCAGGATGTTTTTCATCAAAGGTACATAGTTAAGGCTTATGTTGTGATCAGGTTTTATATTTGGTTTGGGCTTAATAGTATGTCCTGTTTACTCAAGGTAGCCTCATCAGTATTAATACTGTTCTCCTTAAGGCCCCTGCAATCATATTATAAGGTTAGGTGTCATGGTGTACATATATATATATATACCGGTAGATTTTTTTTCTTTTTTTCTTTTTTTTTTTTCTTTTTATAATGATATTGTGTCCAGGGTTAAATTTGTGTTAACAAATGACTGCAGAGTATTTTGTTGCATTGTAGATATTATAAAGTTTATATCATGTGATAGAAACTTACCAAATGTAATTCATCCCAAGACTGACTCATCCTGAATGCAGACCTGACCTCCCTGTAGAGAACAGAATAAAATCAGTTGATAATTACACTTACCCATACTCTTAACCATTTAATCTATTGAAAACAATTCAGTGCTCGTGAACTTCAGCATCACCTATAAAAGTTAAATCGATTTGCCAAGGTCTATGACTACATACACATTGAATAGGAGTATGCTTGTTTATGCTCTATATGTAACTATCCCTCAATAGAATTGTCATCATTTCATCCCATTCACTCAGTCTCAAATCTTTTATTTTTCAAATACCTATGGTACATAATTTTCCTGGTGAACAGTTTAAAAAATATTGACTGATGATAGAAGCTTACACTATGAACATGACTGACAAAGAAAGCGGACAAAATATACAATTCCTCAAGTAGACAAAGGAACATCCCTTCACTGCTATTATGTAAAAAGGTGAATATGCATGTGACACCTGTTCTACACATTTTTACATAATAGCAGTGAAGGGATGTTCCTTTGTCTACCTGAGGAACTGTATATTTTGTCTGCTTTCTTTGTCAGTCATGTTCATAGTGTTATATCAGCTCATCTAAACTTTCGTCTAGCAATTATGTAATGTTATTGAATGATTAAAGAATAAAAGGTATGGGAATTCTGTTTCTCAGATACTCCTTAAAGATAAACTCCAGTTCTGGTAAAAAAAAAAAGAAAATTAATTTTCACAGAATCAAACGAAACTTACACTGAATGTTCAAGATTACAAATAAATGACATGATCCAAACAATTTTGGAAGAAAAATGTATACTGGCTGAGTAATGAGCATAGAAAGACAAGGACATCAAGGTAGTACTAGCCCCGACACCATGTGTGTTGTCCCATATATAGCTTTCTGTGTACAGTGCTTGTTACTTTACCAAGACCCTGTCAAATTTATTATGATTTTGATGACTCCAGACCCTTGCAGTGCATACCAATGCTTACATGCTACATGATCAACTGTTTCTGATCCGTTCCACTCCTTTTCTTTCACAATGCAATCGCATTACCAGTACTAAAGTTTAGCTTTAACGATGCTTCTGATGATTGTAAATCTTAATAAATTACATTTATAAAGCGCTTAATACAATGTTTCTAAGCACTTAACATAACAAGGAACAACGTAAAATTAACATACAGCAATAATAATACATAATTCTATTAATAACATTACAGATAATTAAAAACTTACGTAAACGAAACTGCCCTATAAATTACTATTAAAAACAAAATACTTCAAACTTGCCTTAAAAGACACTACAGATTGGGATTGACGATTAATAATTGGTAAACTGTTCCATAATTTGGGGGCTGCAATAGCAAACGTATGATCACTGTAACGGGTATTGGTTCAGGGACCAGGGACATGTGTAGTTGACCGTAATGAATGTGATCTTACCTCTCATGCTCTGCTTCTTTGCTTCTGATATCCAAGCTTTCTTCCTGTTTGATTTGAGTAACCCTAGAAGGTATCCTCACAGGAACAGACATCTAAACAAACAAAAGATAATCAATCAAAAATTGCTGCTGATAAAAAAATCATATAAATGTTATTAAACTACAGATGACAAGTGAAATTAGTTCACACATGAAATTATACCATTGTTATACAATGACTTCTGTAGACATGAAAACAAAAAATGCTATTTTACCATGTAAGGCCTTGTTTTACACTCTTTTAGATTCAGTTAGAATTTTCTACAAATTAAATCAACAAACTCCTAACAAACTGTAGAACCAGGTAGTTTTGGATGCATGAAAATTGTGCAAATTCCACAAGATTCAGAAAAGATTCCCATTATGCAAAAAAAAAGGGGTTTGCACTCACTGGTTTAGCTCCATTGCTTGTTTGAGCGCTCATCCTACGTACCCGAGGCTTTTCTCTGATTGGTTGGAAAACTGGGGAATCATCGCTGTCATGAAGAAGAATTAAAACAAAAGGATAATTAATACACATCATACAGATGAATATCATTCCACAGAAGGAACAACTGGTACAGCACATAACAATGCAGCAAAGGACTATACTGACTCACCACCAAACATGAAAGGTACTCAGTAAACATGTAGTACTATTTTGAAAGGTACTCAGTAAACAAGTACTATCTTCACATGAGAAATATGTGTGTAATATAGTTTCATGTGGTTTCAAAATGCCAATGTCTTAAGCATTTCCAAACAAGAATAGATATATGAAAATGGAGTAAATCAATATCACATGTATGTAAAACTGATCAAACCATCATAAGAAACTCTTATAAATTTGTATTCCAATACTTGATCTGCGGTTTGATTATTAATCCAGATTTGAAGAATAGAGAAAGTTTTCACTTTCCATATTTACAGTAATTCCATGAATTATCAATTCCCTCTTACAAAAAATTGATAACTCACGCAATCCGACTCAAGCTCCAGGAGCTCATGCTCAAATCTGTGTAAAGGCTATTTAAAATACCTTGTTTTTAAGCCTAAAGAGCTACATCAATTTTTGAGAATTTGTTTTGTTTTAATGGTATACACTTACGTCATATTAGGTCCATTAAACATGGGTGCACTGTTGGACCTGCGTAGCGTGCCTTCTTCCCTCACGCTGATAGGACTAGGAGTGGCAGGGCGGCCCACCTCCATGCGATTCTCTTCCGGAGAATCTGTGTCGCTGTTTGCTTCACTGTGAGCAGCAGCCATTTCTTCATCTGGCCATCCAGCTATAAGACCAAGGTGGACTCCCTCTGACCAATCCAGCTCAAACAATGGATGATATCTCCAACCTTCTCAATAAAACAAGCTGATCTCTATTCCAGTCCAGACATCAATTAATAATCATCCAAGCCACCCACAGAATTATGCAGAAAAGCCAACTCAGGCGTTTAGGAATGCATTCCCTAAATAAACTCTACTTGCAACAAAAAAATCACTTTGTTTAATTAACAAGTGGTGTTTCAAAACACATCTGGGCTGGTAAATTTCATGAATGTTTCAGGTGACTTTTTCAAGAGTTAACAAAATAAAAAAAAAGCTTTAAAAAATTTTGTTGAGTTGCTTTTATCTCCTATTTCACTTTAATTTGATATCATCCAGAATTCCAGAGGTCAAAATAATAATCTGCTTCCAATGTAAATACAACGCTATTGATAGACTAAAGTGTCCCTGAGATACAGCTTGTGAACATGGCCTTTATCAGTGGCAGAAGATTTAAATATCCTGCAGAAATAAGTAAATGAAAAAGACATACCGTACAACAGCATTGATTAATCAAGTAAAATTCATTTTTGTATAATTAACAAATATTTAAATAGATATTTTGTTAAGCTAAGTAAAACATCATCAAAATTTCTGCCCTGGTGATCAATTTGTAAATTGTTATACTAAAATTAATGCTTGAATAGACATGGTGATGAACAATTGTCAAATTTTACACATGATAAGATGAAAACATAATTTGACACATTTCTTGATAAGCATGAATATATTTACTAAATCTTGAATCATGAAATAGGAAACTTCACATAAATCAGATAGTCCATCTCTGCAACTGACAATATCCACTCACTTGTTAACAGATATTAACAGCAACAGCAAGAAAAGGCCAAGTTTTAAACAAATAATGACAATAAGTTCTTGTCTGTATACCGAGGATATATCGTTCATAACGTGAAAGTCTCTGTGCAAAGTGAGTGTGAAATGCAGCATGGAGCATCATCTCAGAATCTGTTTTTTGAATCGCCAACGCGCGGATCGGAAATAAGAATCACAGCGAAAACGTGGACGATCCTTATTTTTAAGAGCCACCGAAAATGATTCACGACATCCGCAACTGTCCTTACAGAGAGACTTTGGGCGCTCAACCTTCCCTCCCTAGATATCGCAGAGGGCGAGGCGACATGATTCAGGTTTTCAAAATCATCCATGGACTTTAACGCATCCCAGTTGATACCTTCTACGAACACTTGACTAGCAACACAAGAGGCCACATTCTGAAGATCTCAAAACAAAGATGGTCAACAAAGATTAGGCAAGATGCATTCAGCCAACGATTCATCAATGACTGGAACACACTGCCTAAAGAGGTAGTAATTAACTAATTACACACAATCTTCACATCGCACACAATTGCACACTAATGCACACAATGAATATGAGCTATGTCTTGTGTGCTTCCTACCAAAGCCCACACATACATGTAGTTGCATTACTATCATGGCTGTGTATTACAAAAACTGTTTTATTGATTCTCAATATTTCAAACACCACTGACTGTACAAACTCAATTGATTTCACTCAAAATCGGTATTTAGCTATAATCGATGACACCTAGAGTTTACATGTAAATAGCAGTAAAATACAATTATTTTTAAACTTACTGTCTGATGTTAGAAATCATACTTTGAAAATTTGAATCGTGAGTCTACCTTCAAACTTGCCGATCAGCCACTTTGTATTCATTGTGTGCATTTGTGTGTATTGTGTGTATTGACTATTCATGTGTGCAATTTCTGCCTCTTTAACAGCAAGTAGTACAGCACTAGAGTTCAATACGCATTAGCATTGACTCTCTAGTCTATGCCTTTGCTGGAGTGACCAAAGCCAAGGTCTTCTTCTTCTTCTTCTTCTTCTTTAAGATAATCTGCCTCCTTCAATACTGAAGACTCTTGCAGATGCCGTATACTCGGCCTGGTTGGGGTATGCAGGTGGACCATTACACCGGGGTTTCCCCTACTCTTATACAAATAGTGCAATGGGTTCTTAACAATAACATGCAAGGGTGGTGATTCCCAGTACACGGGGCCTCCATTTACATTGTAACATCCTATCCGAGGGACAGAGTGTTTTCCACTTGACATAGCCCGCATCTATGAACAAGGGAAGGGGCACGATAACACACAACGCAGGCTCCAGTCATCCGCCTGCGCCTGGGTGGGAGTAGAACCCGGGATCAAATTGGTTCGACAGGCAGACGCTTTACCGACTGAGCCAACTTGCCTCCGTAAAGAAATACCTAGATCTATTTCATAAATATCTGTTTTATGCTAACAATATTCGATTACATATCAGACAGCAATACATTTCATTTATTAAATCAATAATCATGCCTCAAAGAGAGGTGTCTCCTTCTATTTCGAAGGGAATTCAAAGTAACGTATTGCACATTAGCGACTGTACTAACACAAGATGCCACATATGGGACTACCATTCAACTAAACAATAAATTATTTCAACAATAATTTACGATATTTACTTCATGAAAGAAAATGAACAACATCTAATACTAAAAATGATAACATTACAGATATAATCACCCTTTAGAGCGAAGATTTCCTGTAAAAAGGTTGGTTTTATTCTGAATTCTACCCGGATTTTCGCCTTTCCTCTTCAAAACAGTGATGAGGAGAATAGTCTCATCTTTATGCAAATGAGCTGTGGCAGCTTGCTGTATGCGCCTCCGCATGCTGGCGCTGACGATTCTTTAATTTTAATTGATCTAGGTAAAAAGTAATCAGCCCAGGAGAATAATTTTCAACAAGTCCGCGAAATAAAATTTTAAAAAACATACAGAAAATCTTAGCATAGCCTAATTACAGACAGATAGGCCTATCATTATCAACACTTGAATAAGAGAGATAATTAACATACTGAAGAAAAAAATTCACATAATTTTCATTTTTCATTTCTATGCCTCATGATGTAAAAGATTGTTACTGTTCATGATATTTCAGGATCCCTGCCAAACTAAATGATTTGAGTGTGGATGCATGCATATAGAGATCTATACTGAGATTCTACTCAATCAAACAGATCTGAGTGTAAGGACAACAGAGTAGGCCTAGCTATTGTTTATGCATGTGATAAGAATATGATTTTTTTTTTCCAGATCATTTTTTGCTAAAGAACAACAAAACATAGATTACAAAACAAGGACAGGCTGGTAACTGTAGAGAAATCAAGACATTTTCAGAGAACGAGAGAAAAGAAAGAGACATGGGAAACGATCAAAGAAACTTTTCAATTATGCACGCCACTGATGGTGGTGTTTGTTTGTGGTGGTGGTGGTGCATGGTGCGCGGTGTTGTAACTGCCACTGTCATTGATGTTGTTGTTGATGTTGTTGTCGTTCTCGTCATCATTATTGTGTGATTCAATTATTGTTTTCAATAAGAAAATAGGAGGGGGACAAAAATGAAAATAAAGCAATTTTAAAGTAATGACCAGCCGTGAAAGAGAGAAAAGAGAGAATGGCTGATAAACAAATATTTACGTCATACCACTGCACGCCTGGGGATTCTAAATCTCAATTATCACAGGGGACCATATTATGGGGGATCACTGGTACCGCTTATAGGCTTTGTTGGCTATATAGAGGGCGCAAGGCTTTGACAGGTCCCTTCATCCGGGATTTTCATTCTACTTAGTTTCTAGAAATCACCATATTATAATTGAGCAGTAGAATAGGATTATCGCCAATATTTATGAAAATACTAATATTTCATTTATAAAGCGCCTTTTGATTTAGATACAAAGCGCATAAAACAGAAATACATGTACATGTACAGACAAAAGAAGAACATTATCATACAAAGCTCAAATGCGTTTATTCACTTTAGTGGGCGGTTTACCCACTTATTATCATCGTAACTATATTGTCTTCCAGTTGATAAATGCTTTTGGCTTTGACAAGTTATACTAAAAGTGTTTGAGTTATATTCTGGGCCTTTGGCCTTCAGTTGACAAGGGGCCACATGGCTGGATATTATCAGAATTGTTGTTAACTTGAACTTAATAAAACAATTGTATTTGATATGCTGTCGGGCCGCGGGCGCCGCACGCGCTCCGAGAGTTTGTCTATATCCCTATAAATATACGGCACTGCGAAGGATATCCTACTGCGAACTAACAAAGAGATTTGCGCCCTCTCCCGATAGAAATGCAGCTGTGATGTTTCCGCCGATAAAAAAAATTGTAAAAATCATATGTTTTCACTATTTATTATCATTGATAATTGTTCGTTTTCACTCAAACTTTCGGATTATCTTTAATTGGACATATAGCATTTAAATCACTACCTCAGCACCCCTTTCTCTCATCTGAACAATGTTATACCAAGTCCCTTTAAAGGTACTATATCCCATTTGCAGGCTAAAAAAATGAAAAAGTTAAATTCCAACTGCATTTGAAAGATAATACTATTTTAGAACTTCCCTTAAAAAAGGTGGGGCTTGAAAATGTCTTCAAGTGGGAAAATAATGACTATTAGTTGTCAAATCGACTTTAGGGCTATAGAGCCCAAAAGTAATAGTCTT
>BEXV01003743.1:11830-33106 GCA_003118195.1 Hemicentrotus pulcherrimus | reverse complement strand
GGGGGGGGGGCGGGGAATCTTTGCAGAAGTGTGTCTTATATCCTTTTTCGCATCATAATACAATTTAAGTGAAATTTTGCCATCAAATTTGTGGCGATTCGGGGCTCCCGACACTTTACAGGGGCTTAAAGTAAAACTCAGCAGCGACGTTTTCGATGTCATCAACTATAAACAAAATAATAGTTATGATCCGCCTTAAACACTGCTGGTCATAAAGATGGATTAATTATTTTCACCCTAATTTATGGAATGATTTTGAAAATGATTTATTCCTAATGGATCTAAATAAAAGTATACATTTTCAGATTTTATTCAATATTAATTTGCGAGAGTTTGTTTTGCGTGACTGCTAAAGCATGTGTGTGCTACTATGCTAATCAACTAGGGAACCTACGTCCTTAAGTCAAATCTGACAGTAATGAGGATTAATGCCTCACAAAAGGGCACTAATAATAGCTGATGGACACGGTTTTTATTCTGGGGCCTCACAGTAACGATGCCATTGCTTAGCCACTGAATCATGACTGTACGCAAAGTGGGCTCGGGTACGTCGCCGCCCCACAAATACAAAAGACATAGAAAATGCAATAAATTGTCAATAATTCATTGCATTTTCCCCCGGTCCCAAACAGGAAAAACCCCTCTGTAGGGCCATGCATTGTTTAAGGCATGCCCCCGTAGAGGATTTTTTTTTAATGTTGGGGGCCGGGGCAAAATGCATTGAATTAATGATATTTTGTTGCATTTTTCTTTGTTTTTTTGTATTTGTGGGGCGGCGACGTACTCGCGAGCCCACTTTGCGTACAGTCATGATTCAGTGGCTAAGCAATGGCATCGTTACTGTGAGGTACCCTAGCCACTGGCAATTACGGAAAAAGCCCTATTTATCTATCTGTTCACTGGTTCGCGTTTTACTTCTGGCTGATCGCGTATTTTGGATGTGTGCGAATGGAGTAGATCACCTAGGTATGCTGGAGCCCGATTATTGAGACATTGGTAGGTGAGAGTTAAGGTTTTATGTATGATACGATTATTAACGCGAAGCCAGTGAAGATCAGTGATGTGAGGGGAGACATGCATAAATTGTGGTTTACAATGCATGTGCCGTGCTGCTTTAATTTGGAGGACCTTTAAGCAACATATCATGGAGTAATGAATTACTGCATGAGAAAAATCTAAATCTATGAACTTCCTCATTCTACTAAGGAAACGTATTGAAAGTGGAAATTAACAGATTTGGATACAATCGAGACATGATCTGACATATTCATATGTCAGATGTATTGATATTCCAAAATGTGTTACTCAGGAGGGTCTTTTCTTTTTAGAGGGTCGATGAAGATATACTATCAATAGATTTTGAGCAGTACCCGACCAAAGGAAGAAGGCAAATAGGAGGGGGGAGGGGGGGGGGACAGAAAAACACAACATAAGGGTTAAAATGTTTGATACTACGTCTCAATCTACTAACTAAATTGCTAATTTGATATTCGTACAGATTTTGTGAATTCATATTTCTAATATTCACTTTCTTATCATTGGTCTGATCTATTTCAAACTTTCGCCATTTCTTTTTCTCTTTTTTCTGCTTTCATACAAATAAACTCATACGATTTAATCATACGCCAAAAGAAGGCTACAAACTACGAGGCCACATTTTTTTTAATGGAATATTACAGCTTTTCCAGTACCACTAACCTGATGTGAAGAAGACTGCAGTTACGATGAGAATCATGACCAAGATCTTCTGCTGCCGGACTTTGAAAAGAGTCCGCTGGACGAGAGCGGAGAGACCGTGGATAAATGGAAACTGGGGGTTAATCAGCGAGAGTGAGAATGAGAGAGAGAGAGAGAGAGAGAGAGAGAGAGATGTAACTTTCTTACACTTATAATTTATATAAATATATAACTGAAAAGATATTGACACGAAGAAATCTAAAAGTGCTTTAAATGAATTAATAGCCACACAGCAGACCTCACGTTCCGTGTTTTACAAGTTTAAGTATATTCAAATGATACAGAGAGATAACCGATATAAACAGGGAATGAGAGAACAATGAGCTACACATAACAGTGGAAAGATTTAAGGAATAGTCACCAATTAATGATCCCTCAAAAGAATTGATTCCGAAACACGCGAAACACGAGATACGAATGAAAACGGTGACCACTACTCAAATTTCAACTTTCCATATCTCACCATATTGCTATATTGTTGGATGCCCATAATAATGCTGTTACCGCCATTGCCAATACAACGTTCTCACGGAGATATTCTATCCATGAATCAAAAGTCAATTCTTTTTTGGCACACCAACTCATCTCTGATTGGCACAGTCATGCGGCTAATATTAGAAAGAAAATTCGATTCCTTGGTCAGCGTTTCAGGATGATCTGTAAACAAGAACCATCCTTTCTAGGTCCATTTTGACGAATTGTGAATAGAAGCGCTGAAGTAGAACATATTTGTAAGTTTCTCGAATATGGACATCGTACATGATAATAACAGTTTGTGGTTAAAACATAGACACGTCCATATTTATTTTTTAGAAATGCACTCATTATAAAACGAACACTTCTGTGCGTATATTAAGCAGTTCAGTTCGTCGCTATGATGTAAGAAGAGAGTTTTTTTGTAAATCCCTCAAGAAATGTTGGTATTTCTTTCCTATTCAGACACCATGCACCAGTTTAGTATGATTGTGCTAATATAATTTTATCTTTCTTCATTATTCTATAATTGAAATGAAATTATTGACAGTTTATACAACAGTACATATAAATTATTTTCGTCAAATTCCATCAATTATATGTTTAATAGTTATTAAAAGTTACCTTGACAAAGCCCGGCCGTCTTTGTCCCATATGATTTGTTCGTGATTTTCATTCGATTCCGTTTCACATAAATTATATTTCACTTTTATATGTGAATCATAACAAATGATTATTCAGGAACAGAAATAAGTAAATGTATTTGAAACACTGAAGCTTTGGTACATTAATACCTTAATATATATAATAGTATACAATTGATGAATGGTTATGAGTTCAATAGGGTGAATATTTTCATGAGTTTTCATGAATAGAATTAACGTTAATCTTTCAACGAATGAAAAACATTCTTTATTTGTTTTATACAACATCGAAGAAGATAATAGATCGTTAATCAACAAATTATGCTTTACTCCTTATATAAAAGATATATTAAAGTTGGAGTCAAGCATTCCTGATTACATTCAGATTGTTCGCGTTAGATACACGCAGGGATACGCACACGGCAGAGAGGTACGCAGTCTGCATATAACCAAAATTGCACGCCCGTGCAATAGAACATCTATTGAATATCATGTGATCAACAATCCTCCAATTAAATGACAAGGCTCCACGTAGGTGTTGTATAACATTTAATAAGGATATTATAGCCCTAATTATTACACATTCACACACCAAAACCCCACCCAACTATCGTACATTGTCATATAATTTATTGCCATATATTTTTTTAAAGTATATATTGTTGTAATTTATGTTGTTTTGTTATTACTATTTGGAATACAGATTTAAGTTTGTACTGACTTGCTGAAAATTTTGTTTAAGCCTTAAAGTTAGGGGCAGGTCTCAAAATATATATATATATATATATATATATTATATTTTATTTCTGCATTTTTCACATAATACAAGTTAATATACAAACTATGTACATATAAATTATTAACAGTAGTCAAAATGCAAATATTACCATATCTTAATATAAATCAATTAAATAATCATACCTTCAAAAAACTAATAATTGAAAAATCATTTTAAAATTAAAAAGTGCAGGAGGCCGAGTTCGTTTAAAGCGCTTATTAAAATTTAATTATGACTTGTATGCAGATAACAAATTACGCTTCATGACAGCCTTGACAGAATAATAGGTTTGTTCATGATTTTAAAATGATTATTGATTGGGAGACTATTCAATAGGTCATGGCGATGGTGTCGGAGATTTATGAGCAATTACTCATTTTGGGTTTATCGAAATGTAGGTCCTGAGAGTTCGTGTCGGATAAGAATACATTGCGTTGTTTATATCAAACAGGTTGGTGAATGCCGGAGGAAGTAGATTATTGGATGATTTGAACATACAGATTGCAACCTGCAAAGTATTTATATCAACAAACTGTCAATGGGTTCAGCTTCTGAAATAGGGGATCTGAATTTACAAATAATGATGGTCTTTTTAGGGCAATAATTGAATATGACAAGACAGATGATGCGTTCATTACGTCGTTTACATGCAAAAGGAAAATAAGATGTCCAATTGAATGGAGATTTGAGGGACATTATCTGATCGGTAAAAGACCTAGGGTCAGTCAGTACCATCAATTAAAACCCATCGTTGTCTGTTCGACAGGTGATTTTCAAACCGGAACATAGTTTGCGCTCGAATCCCATATGGATAAAGTTTTTAAATCAATATAGGATTGTTGAGCGTATCAAACGCTTTTTATATAAATCCAAAATATTCCTTACGTGATCCTTGTTTACCATTGCACTGGTTACTTTGTCGTATACTTTGTCGTATATATACAAGAGCCTAAACCAGTATTGGTTTGGATTTCATCAGGTAAATCATACGACCTATTGTAAACTGATTTTTCAATAATGTTTCATATACTACAAGAGTGTAGATATTGGGCGATAATTGCTTATTTCCTGTGGATTGTCCTTCTTAGAAATATGAACTATTTATATCGCTACTTTAAGGATATCTGGAAATACTTCTGTTGAATATCGATGAATGAAATATACAAACTTAATTAAGTATATAATTTGCTTTAAAGGGGATCAAAAAAGAAAATAAAACAACAAAAAGATAACCAACTGGTATCTTTAAATATTCCTAGAGTAGCTCCATAATATCGATACAACAGTTAATGTATTGAGACAGCTGAACAAATAACATGTTCTTATTACGTAATACATCATGTATATAATATTCAAACAATTCTCTAGGTGAGATGTGAGGGACTAGGCTATCAAAACCTCCGTATGTTTACTTTTTGATAGTCTCTGCGATCGTGTTTGTATATATTTCATTGTACAAAAGAGTCGTAGAGATTCATCAATTTCGTCCTTCGAAGATATAAATGTTATCAATATAGAATGACTATATAATGCCATAATTCATTTCATTAACAAAAACTTTGTGGGCAACTTTGTATGTAGGTTTTGGTGATCTAGCAGGTTACAATTATCATACTTGTATGTGGTTTCATTGAAATGCCATACTTATTTTCCTTTACAATGACGCCCTTTATGTAATGATTATGTATTCATGTGCAGTACAGGTGAATATGAGGCGAAGTCAAAACTTTCAAAATGTTGCAATATACAAACAAGGTTTTGGGGCGTTTTAATTTGCCGTCAGGGTTTTAAAAGATGTATTTATAACAAAAAAGACAAATGGGTGTGAATTAATTACATATGTTTGCACTTGTGCGGGTTGATCATGTTCCTTGTAGGCTACATGTTACACGAGTATCATAATATGTCTAGTGTAATGAGAGTAAGTATATTCATCATGGGTTGAATGAGATAACACTTTGCGATCTGTCTATCCAAACACACCTATTAGAGAAGACGTAAAAGTTTATAAGAACATACATTTTGAAAATAGGCATGTATTCATATAAAGCAACCCCTGCGCGTTACCTTCCCAATTGTTCTGTACTAAACAATAGTATACATTTTTATTTTCCCGAAAGACATTTTTAAAGCACACATGCATTCTAAATATAATTACTGCAAATATGTTTCTATATAGCTCCTGTATGGTAAAAGATCTATTCCGTCATCAATAACAAAGAGAATGAAAGTTTGTGTTATTTTTATGTACAGAGGAGTTCGCAAGATGCGTCTAAGTGTTGCCAATTTGTGTTTGATTGATCGCAACTTCTTATTTTGAAGACATGTTTACCCTCATTCACATGCTCCTATGAAAACCAATGTAATATCAGGGCGGACTATCCTGTTAACATAGTTATGGAAACGAGTGTACTGATTTCTGTGCAATTCGACCATCCTCGTAATGCATTTGGATTTAATAGGCCATTTGTGAATTCTATATTATGGCTTTAAGGGGGAAATGGACGGCAACACTGTTTGCATATACGGTAAACAACTTAATTATTCATAGCTTTAACACGTCTTGTAATTTATGAAGTTTGTACAAATTTTTTTTTTCTTCCTGATTTGTGTTTCTTTAAGATGTGACATATCTATGCTTACATCTAAAAGTATTGGACAAACACCCTAATGCAACCAGTCCACCTTTCCTTCTTGACTAACGAGAGACACAAAACTCATCAAATTTACAATGGGTACATACTGCACTAGGCAAGAATCCTGTTTAAAAAAAGAATATTATCGTTATTATTATATTATATATGTATAACATATATCGTGTAAGACATATGAAATAGGAAACAGTTAACAGCATTGGCTCTTTTTAAATAAACATATGAAAGGAACATGAAATGAGAGAACAGTGGTTGCGTGTGTGCGTTTATGTGTGTGTGTGTGTGTTTATGCGCGTGTGCGTGTATTTGTTGTGCGTGTGTGTGTGTGTGTGTTTGTGTGTGTGTATTGAGTTCTAACAGACATGTATCAGATATTTTTGTTTTCATCAATTGTACAATCTATGTAATGAAAATGTTTTGAATTCATGTCAACGAAAAACAACTGTATTTTATTTTTAAGATTAATTTGTATTGTTTGGAATCAATACAAAAAAAACTATTTAAAAAAAGTATCAGATACGATTATTTACGTCTGGAGACCGACCTTTAAACGTCATCATCCGCCCGCCCACTTTCAGCATTCCGTTCTGGGTACGTGCCCCTGTAACTACGCTACTGTTTATGGCACAGTGCCTAGTTACAACGAGCTTTAGAACGGTAAGTGTGTGAAATGTCGCCTCTTAAGTGCATCCAAAATGCATAAGGGGGAATAAAATGCAAATGATGTCTAAATCATAAAACAACGCACGGCTTCTTCGCTTCGGAATGATGTGATGATGATGATAGTGATGATGATGATGATGATAATGACGATCATGGCGATGCGATTGATGGTGATGTCTGATGATGGTAAGTATGACGATGATGGTGGTGTGATGATGATGATGGAGATTATAATAATGATAACGATGATATTGACGATGATGATGATGATGGCAGTGAGGCTTATTTGAAAAGTAGGAGAACTTCCCTTTACCAATTGGTCCATTTTACTTGATCTCCGAATAATTTTTTTCTTCCTGTGATATCTTTTACCTGTCAGATATCCATGATACTTTTAATGAGACTTGAATGTAATATACTGGAAATTGAAAACCTTAATGAAAAGCTTCTTGTAATAGATCAGACCTTATGATAACTTGCTGTAAATCATGTCACAAATTGCATGGACGTAATTCGAGGTATGCAATATTACGTAATTCGAGGTTAATATTACGGTGCTCGAATTGAAGATTTTGTCATTTATGTCTTTTTAATAATCGTTTGCAATTCATAATGGGTTTGTACGTATTTCCTGGAGAAAAAAGGGCGTAATTAAATAAATTTAAAAAATAAAAAATAAAAAATAAAAAATAAACAGATAACCAAATGGCTGAAAAGGGTCATAATTATGTAATAAATTATTGGTCTATACCCCCACTTCCATGAAAGAATTAGCCTATCTTGCTTCTTAAAAAAAAAAAAAACACCTTAAAATATACTCCTTCTCTCACTTACTTAATGCAAATTTCCTATTTTTACAAGTCTGAGTATTTAACGATTCCTTGCCGCATTCACTAATTTTGTAAGCGCTATGGTACTTTTTATTTATTTGTTAGCGCTCATAAATGATCGATATTATCATCATTATTATTAGTCATTGTCACCTCCACATGCTTCTATAAATCAGATGTTGATCGAGATGAACTATTGATCGAGATGAATTCTTGGACAAACAACGTTATTCATCAAATCTGATTTGGCGCACACAGAAAGCTTTTATTCGAAGTACTCTATCCTCGTCTGAAAATAAGGATATCTACAAGACAGTTGATTATTCGTTGAATAGAAAGATACCCCCTCCTCCTGTACACGGCTCAGTTGATATATGGTGTAATAACGTTTTAACATTCTTTGATGATAAAATAAAGAAGATTCAGGCCAGCATTAATGATAAACAGCACAAGTCTGCGTTTGATCCTGATATGTATGCATGTCAACCACTTTTATGTTCAGATCATACAACTGAAGATGAGTTATTAAAAATTATTCTAGCTTCTCCTAGTAGGTCATGTATTTTGAATCCCATTCTAACTTGGTTTTTAAAAGAACATGCACATTTTCTTCGTCCTGTATTGGCATTTGTTGTTAATTCATTATTGCAGACAGGTTCATTTCCTTCTGCAGCTAGGTCAGACATAATTATATTTCTTATCAAGAAGCAAAATCATGATAAGGATTGCCCATATAATTACAGACCTATGTCAAAATTATATTTCTTGGAAAAGCTCTTTGAGAAAGTTGATTGTTGTAGACTCACAAATTACATTGCCGGAACCAATCTGCATGTAGACCCTATAATAATACTAAAAGCGTACTTGTTAAAGTAAAATATGATATTCAGTCTGCTATGGATAAATGTCGAGTAGCTTTATGTCAGCAGCGTTTAATACTATTGACCGTCGTATTGTATTTACTCGGTTATCAACAAGGCTGGGAGTTGAGGGTGCAGCTATGAGATGGTTTTAGGTCATGTTTGGAAGACTGGTCCACATGCGTTGAGGGAAACCTTCAGTAGTAGCTTCTTACAAAGTTGGTCTCCCTCCCCCACTCTACTAACTAAAACCTCAATTAATTCATACTACTACAAAACAGGCCAATGAGAATTATCTGTAATGAAAGCACTTACACTAACACTTACACTATCTTTTATAATGATAAAGTCTTACAACTTGATGAATTATATATGTATAATCTCAGTTGTTTGATGTGCCATTTGGAGAACAAAAATCAGTTACCAGAAAACTTGTTACAAATATTTTTTTTTTTTAAACGGTGAAGTACACAAGTCAATCGGATCAATGTCATCTACCACAAACCAGAACCGTCATTGCTCAAACGATTTTGTATAAATACCGGACCATAGCTTTGGAACTCATTAAATGATAACATTAAATCAGCTCCTACTAGTTTTTCATTTAAACGTATACTATGATTTGGATGTAAATAAGAGCGGGTAGTCGTAACTATTGTTAAAATGTTTACAAAGAACGATGAACTTACATTTTACGGCGTTCCCTTGTAAACGATAACGTTTTATATTAGATCTTCGAAGCAACAATGTGGAATAGAGCGTTACCGTCTGCACTGAGGAACAATCTTCAATATAAACATGATAGAATGAGCAAGGCTTCATTTCAGCAAAAAGAGGAAACATACGTTGACCCTGCTCATTAGCCTCCGAGCAGCCAAACTGTCACTTTTACAGAGATCGCATGCACGCATGCTCGTGCAGGATTTTCTCACGCTAAAAAATAGAAGAAGGCGGTGTGCCAAATTTTTACATGGTAGCAAAGCTTTGTCGTCCGACCCATTATTTTCTCAAACTGAAAAAATAGAAGAAGGCGATGTGCTAAATTTTGACATGGTAGTAAAGCTCTGTCGTCCGACCCAATGATTTTACACAGCAATCGAGCTGAAAATAACAGTAAATTGACTATTTGCCGAATAAAATGCGATAGTAAATCATACTGCAATTGTAATTTGTGTGCTTGCTTGACTAGAAAAAACATAGTCTTTGTCGTGTTATCCTAGTCACACTAGGCAATATAAGTGGTACTTTTAGCAGAATCATGAAGACGGATGTAACAAAAGACGTATTTTTTAACATTAATCCTCATTACTGTCAGTTATGTCTTAAGGATGTAGGTCCCCTAGTTGATGAACATAATAGCATGCACATTACTTTTGCGGTCACGCAAAACGAGCACTCGCCAATTATTATTCCACCATTATGACCAACAGTTTATATAAATAATTCATAAGATAGATAGAAACAGGGAAATCTCAAACGAAAATATACAATATTTTAGAAATTGGTATATACCCTTACATTGTGATTTCATTGTCAGGGATGATCTCAATAGTTATTTCCGGTCTCTTTATACATCATAAAATATATTGCTTAAGCATCATACTTTGCGGTTGGGTGAGATGGTCTGAATATCCGTTGCGAGCGAAGAAACAAATTGCAATTTGTGAAGTCACAGTGCGAAAAATTACATCTTATAAAGCGGAAAACGACAATCCTGATAGGGTTATGATCACATTCTCATAACAAAAGGCTGAACAGACCTTAAATAAGTAACATAATAATACCATCTTTGAATGCAAACGAGCGTAGCGAGCGAGCTTTGGGGAAATTGCTCTTAGTCGCTTGAAATTAACGGCACGTTTAATGATGAGAGGAAAAGGGCACGCTTATCGAAAGGGATGCGACACATATTAGAAAAGAAAAAAGCATGTGTCAAAATATAAAACGTAATTTTCAAAGGTGAAAATTGGGCACTTCTCACCTCTGAAAAAAGGCACTCACAGAATGAGAAATACATGGGGATTTGTCGACGGAAAAGGGGCACCCATCAGAAAAGGGGCATTTTTAAAAACAGGGGATAGTAACCTTATTAAAAAGTAAAAGGGGCATATATCATTGTTAAAGGGCACTGACCAGATATGGAAAGGGGCACTTATGAGAATAAAAAAGGGGCATTTATGATAAAGGAAAATGTGCATTTGTTGAAAAAAGGGGCACTGATCAGATTTTGTTTGGGACATTTATCATAGGTGGCAGGGGGCTTTTATTAAAAGAGGAAGTGGCTCTTATTAAAATGAAAAATAGGCGCAAGTTGAAATAAACGGGGCACTCATCAGAGATGAAAACGGGTATTCATGAGAAGGGAAAGGGGCACTTATAAGAAGGAAAAAGAGACACGTGTCAAAATAAAAGGGGCAGTTATTAGAGGTGAAAAGGGACACTCATCAGAGGTGACAAAATGCACTTATCAGGAGGGGACGAGGGCACTTGTCTAACTAAAACGAGCAACTTTCAGATTTGAATTGGGGCAATTATCGGGGGCTTTTTTGAAAAGAAATAACTTTTCGTACCTGAAAAGAGTAATTTACCAGAGATAAGCATGAAAAGGGACTCTATTCTTATGTGAAAAGGGGCATTTAAGACATGGGGAAGGGCTCTCTTTTTAAATGGGGGCACTTATAAGAAAAGAAAAGGGGCACATTTGAAAAATAAAAGGTGGAAGGGGCAACTCATACATAGGAAAATGGGAACATGTTTAAGGAAAAGGGGCACTTATCGGAGGTGAAAAGGGGAAGGGGCACTTTTCCTATGTTAAAAGAGGCATTTCTAGTGTGGGGGCATTGTCCCCCCTCCCCTCCCCCGGAGCGCCGTCTCTGGTTGTTGTTGTATAGTGCCTAGCGCTCTCGTTACATATTACTTCGTCCTTTGACCAAAATTATTCTGGAAAGCAAATGTATCAGTTTATTTGTGTCAAATATTGACGAGAAAATTACATGTATACGTATTTTTAGTTTAAACTGCTTAGCTCCCTATCCAGCAAATATTAAATACTTTTATTTATAATTTATATTTTAATAAATTGAATATATGCATTAGATAATAAGAATCATGGAAATGTTGGTATCATTAACAGTAATTGTTGTGAAAACACTGTATTGCCTTGATGAAATTTGTAATACATGAGATTGGTTTTGTGTATTATGATTACAAGGAGGTAGTCTGTGTCTTTTCTTAAAACTTGTTACACTTGAGGGATACATTAAAATGCCATGTTGTAGAGCAAAGAAAGTTTTCAAGGCAGAAAAGGAACACTTGTTTTCAATGTGTAAAGGAGAATGGGGGAAAGAAAGACAACGGGTGAAAGGAGGGATACAGAAGAGAGGTGACACGGATAGGGAAAGAGAGGGGGAGGGTAAAATCGGAGAGACAGACAGAGAGAGGGGAAGGGGAAGGAAGAGAGTGAGAGAGAGAGAGAGATATATATGAAATGGGAAGGGAGAGAGAGGGGAGACAGGTAAAAGCAGAGGGATAGGTAGAAAGACAAGACAGACAAAGAGAAAGAGTGGGGAGGGGAGTGAGAGGAAGAAATAGTGTGAAAAAGTTCGAGTGAGGGAGAGGAGAAATCAGAGAGGGAAATAAACAAAAAAATACAAAGAATATTGTCACACAGAAGTCAATGTCGTAAATTTTATTTTTTGCTATAATATACAAAAACACGATTTGTAAGTTGAACAAAGAAAAAAACATCACATTGTCAAGTTCACACCAGCCTTTCAAGAGTGACAAAGCTCTACAAGAATCACATACAAGCAATAACAAAGATTCAAAGATTTTGCACAAAGACAGTTTAATAGTACACTACAACCTTATTGGCAAGTTGCTATACACCAAATAACATCATGAGAAATCTACAATTAGTCTCATAAAATATTGCTTTTTTTTGGCTCCCTCTCATCGCAAAATCAATACTTGCACTTCATTCCATATAAAAACATGTCACAATCTGAGCAGGACGGGAAAACCCCAATCCTTTAAAGGTGGAATTAATGTCCATTTGTATTGCAAATTGATCAAATAACTCAATCACAATCAATACAACACTGAATATCTGTTATTTGTGAGTTTCCTGCCCTGAAAATGGATCTGTTTTTCATGTCAATAATTTTCAAGTTTACAATACCCCCCTCTATAGTCTTTATCTCCAATCTAAGGCATTAAAACTGGAATATTGTCTGGAATGTTCACTTTTCTATAAAAATCTGCTCTTACCATAAATTATATTACAATGATAAACAGTAAAAATATATTCCATAATTTACAAGTCTATCGTTATTTTACACCATACATTTTTTTTCAGTGCCATACACAAATCTTAATTTTTCTTCTTTGAAAGGGGCATTACAAAATTCTGAACTTCTTGACCATTATATTTTAAACCAATAAAACATGTAGATGGACAACAGCCCCGTTATCATTGTTCTTGTAAGTCTTCTGTAAATTGTCTGGCCAACAACCAATGAGGCCGATAGCCCATGGCCACGAGACAGACATGTTGTTGTCAAAGAATTTCTGACAACTTATATGAGGGTCACATGACCAATTGAGGCTAACAGCTCAAGAAACCGACATGTACATGTAGGTCGGAGTATGACCCCTAAAATGTTTGTGGGTTCGTGTGAACAATAGCCCTGATTTAATTTTGTTCAAAATAAAAAGAAACAATAATTTCCCAATAACGATGCACAGATTTCCTTCTAGCAGAGTAAACCCTGATCAATTCACGATCTCATGATCAGACTAGGGACTTAACAGTACAAAGATTTGTCACAACACAGTATGAATCAATTTAATGTAAGCTCGGACCATGCTAATAAAAATGAAATACAACTAAACGTATATATCCGGATTGCAACAGAACTAGGGTTGCGATTAGTTTCCATTTCTAGATTTTTCTTCCTGTTCTACACTTATTATAGCTGAGCTGGAAGCTTATCAAATTTAAAATGATTATCAAATTTATTAATGATTGGGATGTAGTTTGTGAGCCACCAAATAAAGTACATGATTGGCCCAAACTGCCCAACATTAGAATACCGTGAGTTTGAGCCACATCAAGGGAGAAATCAGAAGCAGAAAAAGAGTTAACGATTATGTTTACGGATGGAGTGAACACTGGGAGAGCGACAAGTAGTGGCGTCACAGGATTTTTTTCAAGGGGGGGTTTTGAAATCAAAAGGGGGGTGTTTTCCAAAAAAACATATATAAAACATACACATAAAAAAAAATCGAGGGGAGGGTTTTACCCCAAAACCACCCCCCTGCGTACCCGCCTGGCAACAAGGCTCCTAATTTTTGATTTGGCTGGATTTTTAAATAGCCTCCCAGATTTGTTGTGAGGAATGGAACTTGCTGTTGTGATGGCCATCAATGACTCACTTCCAGTCCTCCTCAATCCTCCCTCTCTCTCTGTCACATGGTGCATCTGCAAGCCTACTGTATAGAGTACCAAAGCTGTGACGTCATAAAAATATATTTCTATAATTTCTCAATTTCTCAATTTTTTTGTTTTCACATTCAATTGGTTTTCAACATTTGGACATTATTTTTGATGTTCTTTCGGAATATGAAGAAAAAATTGAGAAATTCTAAATATAGATTGTTGATGACGTCACACTTCACCACTCTATAAACAGGAGATGTTATCCAAAGAGGACCGAACCGGTCTAATGTACCACCCTGTAGGATTCAGCACTCATCAGACTCCAGCATGGGAGTGTAGCTTCTTCCATGATCACCGGCTGGCAAACGGGCCATAAGCATTAGACAACTCTTCAAAATCAAGAGGTTTTTAGAAGTTTTTATGAACTGTTTTAAATGTAATAAGTTTCTGGTTTACATAGCAAATGAATACAAATTTGTAGAAGTGTCGTGGTCTGCAGGATACATCACTGGGATGTGGATCGCATGGTTGACGGTTCCATTCCACTGCTCGAATATCCTTTGGCAAGACGTTACGTAATTTACATTTGCCATACTTGGCCCAGGTCAGGTAAATGGATACCAGACAGGAATTAATTCCATGAACTACTAGAGCGCCATAATAGCAGCCATGCTAAAAGCAGGGGTAAAAGTTGAAGAGCGCCAGGAGTTTCAAGTCTGACAGACATGAGCGCTATACAAAAACCTGCTACAATTATTCATTATTCTTACTATTAAACTTTTAAAAAAAAACATCAAAACATATGCAAAAGTGTAAAACAGTGGTAATAACTCTGGGCTGCTCCCCTGTTACTATTCTTTTTCCTACTTTATATATGTTTGCCTCCACTATGGGTGCTCTTTAACCCCTGACACATCCCCCCCCCCCATCCACGTTTCCCCCTTTTATCATCCTAAATGGTTGCAACACATTGATTTTGAAACACACACATAGATATTTGTAGCATTACACAAGAATCAAGAAATAAGCTGCATGAAATAGCAAAGACTGGAAATCAAAGGTTTAACAAAAACAAAAACAGAAAATATGCCTTTAACCAATGATTTAAGCCCACTAAAAACATTGGTAATATGCTCATATAGTTTACTCAGAACAAAAGAAAGAAAAGAAAAGAAAAAAACAAAAGACTGAGCAATACATGATACATCACTGTTAGAAATATTGAGGACAGTCTACAACATTGTTAAATGTACATTGACATTCATAAAAAGAAAATATAAACAATCCAGCAAATCAATGTGGTAGGTTGCACATGCAGAATAAACAATAAAGTTGTATCAATATATATTCTTAATTCTCATGCAAAAATTAGGCTTTAGAAGCTCATATCTAATGTACAGACCATACAACAAAGTAAATAAATTCATTACATGAATTTTTAATTTGATTAAAAATAGTACAAGCAATACTCAAAAGTGGCTTTATAATTACGGTGGGTTTGTTTAGAATATATCTTTGGTTGATTAGAAAAAAGCATTTTCTGTTAATCTATAGCGTATAATCATCTACAGAATTCAAGTAGAGAATAAAATATTCACAAAATGGTCTTGTATTTTGCATTAATCCACACATGATTTTTTATTACTAAGCCCTCTGTATAAACACCGAAAAAAAAAAAAAATCTTGGGAAGAATTTTTAAAATGCATTTTACAAAAAATATTCAAACACATAAAATCTTCATGATCGATGTTCTGGGTAGTCATACATGTACATGAGTCATAATACTGATTTACGTATGTTGTTGTCGGTTTGTGCAAGCCTTCTTGTGTACAATAAAAGCTAACCTGGCTTTTTAATCTTAATGACATCTGACCAGTTTTGTGATGGTCTATGATTTGAAGCCGAAGTGGCCTATACCAAGACTAGAAGACTTGCAATGATCCAAAATTTCAATTGAAAGTATTCGTGTCATTCTTCAGAACCTCAACCAACTATCACAACTATTTTTACTTTCCACATTAAATGTACTTTTGATTTCTTCAGATTGGTTTGCACTCAGATTCCTCCACCCACATCGTGGCAATTTCTTTCATAGAAACACCAAACATCTGCATAAAACTTACTCTCCTAACATCTCATATTTTACTGGCCGTAAAATAGAATTTGCTTCTCATTCCAAAGAAACAAATGTATTTTTTTGGGATTAAATCCATCACTGTCTTCGTATTCAAAGAGAAGAGTCGCATATATATTGTGCCCGAGTCAGAATCACAGTTTTTTCTTCTCCAAAAAACATTGTATTTGCAAGATTCTGGACCACTCAGAACATTCCTTAAAAAGTTTTAGGTTTCAAAGTAGCTTCTACATCGACTCCATCTCACTCCTAGCTGCCAAACACTGACAGCCAGAGGGCAGGCTCCAAAGATCAAAATGGTTTGACGGAGCAGGACGACATAAATGTTGCAAACATGATCACTGCACACATGTCCAACGCATTTACATTTGTGTCATGTTTCATCCCTGCACCGTTTGTCTGCATTCTTGCCATTCCTGTCATACCACTGCTGGTAGATTTCCACCTCATCTGTTGCATATTTCTGCTTGGAATGGAAGGGTAAAGATGGCGTCACTGTCTTGTCTTTCAGCTTTGTCCAGGGCCTTAAGGTGTCGCCTCTTTCCTCTAAAGTGTGTCTCCAATTCTTCAATGGATGCGCCATCTGGTGGAGTAATAGAAAGACAGAATTAAAGAGTAGATGTTAATAATAAACACATCATCAAAACTTGTATTTCATTATTACATTTATCATGCTACAATAGACCACCTCACTTAATTTATTCAATTTTTTTCCATTAAGTTGTTTATTAAGTTGTTTTAAGATTATTTGTACATCCACAAATTCTACCTAAACGTTGCGCACATACCTCTGGTGCTATGATGGACAAGCCTCAAGTAAGCTATGGGATTGAGCCAATTTAAGAGACATCTTTATTTCTTCTGTCAATTCTCTAACTTGCCATCAACTTGTAGAGATCAAAAACAGTGCATTTTCACACATGCTACTGCTGATAAAACAACAGCAAAAGTAGGCAAATTACTTGCATCCACACAAATTTGGTTCCCATCTTTTACACACCTGTACTGTGGTATAAACCAATAGTGACACTAAGCAGAGAAAAAGCCATCTTGAATTTGAGATTAGCTAGAGAAAGTTTCATCAGACTCTGGCATATTGATTCTATTACAGAATGTATGAAGGGCTTAATAGCTAGGTTTACATGACAGTCTGTAATATTTAAGTTTTGGCTCATGCTTTTAAACTAGTTTGAGGTGATCTTTGTAGTTATGGGACCATGCACTCTCACTAACAGTTTCAGATACTTAAAATTTACTCAATGTTTTAAACCAAAAGCAATCTTATGCTTAACACAAACACTACGAGCAGTGGAGGTCCTTATTCAAAGTTATCAACAAGTACCGGTAATTAGAGGTTTGGCAAGCTTGTAGTTACAAAGATTGCTTGTCCAGCTTATAGTTTAAAACTTTAAGCAGTCATTTCAGAGCCATGTGTACTGATATTGTTGTTTGGGGTCATTGTTTAAAACGTGATGTTTCTTCATTTTCACGTTTAAAACAACAACGGTGCTGTGTGAACACAGCTATTGCTTTTATTATAGAGTATGAAGGGCAGATAACCTAATTTGAGTTGGGTGTCGTGTATGCATTCCCATGATTAGAGCTCTTAAATTGAGGCTAATGAGTCCATGAAAGACGGCTTCTGTGGTATCAGGGGCATGGAGTCATTGGAATCGTTATTGGATATGATGGCAAACTCTTATTGAATTATAGATGGTGGGAGAGAGAGAGAGACGGAGGCAGAGACATAGACATAAAGGCAGATGGGCAAAGGCAGAACGACAAAAGACAGAGGAAGCGATACAGAACAAGAGAGAGATAAAGAAGGTGAGGGAAGAGAGAGAAGGGCGAGAGAGAGAGAGAAAGAGAGAGATAGAGAGAGAGAGAGAGAGAGAGAGAGAGAGAAAGAAAGAGACAAACAGATGATATTGGATCATAGAAAATTCAACTGATTTTTTTTTCTTCTTCTAAACTTACATGTACAAAGTATAACATAAACTCCAAAATAATGTTTTGATTCAATATACTGTACTTTGCTCTATTTGGGCACAGGATCTCCATCTGGGAAGTCAACAAATCTTTCCCATTGTACTGATCATGGAGATAGGGAACCCACCCACACAAACCAAGATCAAGCCTGAACCGGCGATCTGCCAAAAATGCCAAAGACATCATCATCCATTTTGCAATCTGTTACCACTTTCTGGCGGTGGCGTGCCCTGGGGTTCAAGCTCTGAACGCATTACCCCCTGTTTACGATTCCAAAGGTGGAACCATTGCTTTCCCATGAGAAGACTTGATGGCTTTGTCATAGAAACTTGTAAAGCAGAGGGGTTTTATGTTGGGGCTGTTTTGGGTTTGGTAGTAAGATTATGGAAGGAACTAGGGAATTAAAGTATCTGGCATGGAAAAGGTTTCTTGGAGTTTCCAAGCACTTGGAAACATGTGGTAATACTTAATATTTTTTTTTGTTATGTTGATTTTTTTCCCCACTACCTAGCGGGCAACGTATGCTTAAAGCAACCAGAGGATCCACAGCTCTCTGTCCCAACCAAGGGACATGGTAGTCAGGGCACGAGTGCATTGAATCAGTTGGATCAGCGACCCTCCTGCTTACCAATTAGTGTGATTAGTGTTTAATAATCATCAAATGTCACTGATGAAATAGCAGAGATTAAGTTTCAAGGGTATGGTACTACACACCTCCATGTGATGGCTTTACAGAACCTTCAAATATCACAAACAAAATGGAGGAAATGTCAGTGGCCTGCCATTTTTTTTTAAATCTGGTTTATGATCTCTAATATAAAATTTAGAAGGTAACTTGTAGAACCTTCAAATGTCACAAACGAAAATTTGAGAAATTTTTGAGCCTCCATCTAGCCACACCATAATACGTTCTTCAAGGGGGTTGTTATTTTTTCAACAATATCATTGACTCACTGGATGATTTACAGAACCAGTCAAAAATCACATAAAAAATGGCACAGCTTTAGGAGCCCCAAGTCTGGGAATACATATTGTCGGTTCTGTAAATAATCTTCACTCCAAGATTCACAACATGCTTTAAAGAACCTTCAAATATTACAAACAAAATGGTGGAACCTTCAGGACCACAGGTCTAGCAACATGTACCTTCAGGGGACAGATTGCAAGTTCTCTTGAGTCTGTGCATGATCTCCTTTCAAACAAAAATCAGAGGGTCATTTATAGAACCTTCAAAAGTCAGAAACAAAATGGCAGAGCTTTAGGAGCCTCCGGTCTAAACACATACCTTCAGGGGATGGACTGCAAGTTCTTGAGTCTGTAAACCATACCCTCTGCATCCAGCTCTCCTTTCTGGAGGGACTTGAGAAGACGTTTGGCGGCCGTGTCGAGAGAGGGGGGCACGTCCCTGCTGAGAAGGGGACCGATGAAGACCTCGTAGGCATGGTGGAGGTTGAGGGAGGCGTTGAGTCCACCACACTTCATGTTCGACGAGCACTTGACTGGACATATGAATAGACAAAGACAAAATTAGAAATGACAAGGAAATTAAAAGAAAGACACTTCCAAAATGTATCAGCGGTATCATAATACATCTTTTCATCATATTGGGCCCTGAACAAAAAAATGTATTTTTTTTTTTTTTTTCCTTGTTAAAAAATCTGATTAAAGCCTATCTGTACTAATTTGGCCAGGAGGGCTCTCAATTAACAAGGATTAAGAGGATTAACGGGTACCGCTTAGGCATTGTTGGCTGTATAGAGTGCGCAAGTAGTTACAACTTAAATAGTGCAGTCCTTAAAGCTGGTCACTAATAACTGTTCTCAGGCTACACACCTGAGGAGAATAGTTTTAATGAAAAAATTTGAAATACTGCTTTGAATTTCCTTTTTAAACTTTTTTTTAATGTTGTTTGGAGGGTGGTGGTATCCCTAACGCTTTGCATATTAAACATCAGCGTAATGGAACCACATATCTTTAGGTTTGCTGGATCAATCTAAATTTCTCCCCTCTTTATTTGTAGTATTAGAAACAATAACGGCTCCAGATAACGGCTCCAGCGATCATGACAGTGGAAGACCATAATGTTCCCATCTCCATTCACTCTTTATCCTCTACAAAGACAAATAATCATGCCAATTTATTTGTGATGATCAGTCTTAAAATCAGAAATAGTGATTGCCATGAGTAAAATTACAACATGATAGTGTGCATCCATGATGTTCATGTCAGTATCTGCTTGTATCAATGACGTCCACTGGTATTTGGCCCTCGGCCTCTCTAATAAGCTTTCAGCATTTTAGTACTTTACTCATCTCCTCCCCGCCCCCCCTCCCCTCCACATTCACCTGTCAAAACAAATCAACTTATGTCCAATATAAAATGAATCAGCAGGAGATGATTGAAAGGAAAGCATAATTTGAGAGGCAAGTTTAAACAAAATTGACATGGAGCCAAAACATTTTTTATAGGACAGAAAATAGTTTCCTTCACATATCCAAAGTCACTCCTCCTTCCCAAACCACCTTGACCTAACAGGGAGGGCTGGTGACCATTTCTCTGACACGCGCTTGTGTGTGCATGAGGTAGTGTTTGTGATGAGAGAGGAAATGACTGCAGGCTCTTTTCCTGTGTTTTTGCTTGGCACCCTGCTGTGGATGCCTGTGATTGTGTCCCTGCATCCTGATATCCACAATCACCTAGTCCCTTGGAAATGATGTAAAAGAATAAGTCCCTTGGGAGTAGAATCTATCCTACAATTTCTACAAACAAACAGGGTACACCTATAGAAGGTACATGATGTAAACATTAAAGGGAAAGTCCACCCTGAACTTAAGTTGTTTTTAATAAAAGCAGAACAGTGAGAGAAACATATCAGTGAAGGTTTGACGAAAATCCGACACTACAAAGGATACAAAAGTTATGATTTTTTAAAGTTTTAATTTTGTGACGTCACTTGCGAGCTGCTCTCCATATGTTGTGTACTGTAATTTCCATAAATTGCCCCCTTTTCATGGTTCTTGATGAAGGAATGGATCTATTTCATAGAGGCGTGTATACAAGCATGTGTCTGAT
>BEXV01003742.1:10174-29683 GCA_003118195.1 Hemicentrotus pulcherrimus | reverse complement strand
GGGGGGGAGGGGCTGGCATCATTGGGACATTTCTCTCAAATTAATCTCTTTCATATTAACTGTTTCTCCTTCAATCAATCGTAACTTTACGATAAATACTGATTTGCTATTACTGTTTTGATACACATAGAAACAAAGCAACATTAAGATACAATTGATTGCAGCAAGATTTGAAATACAATATATTTACACAATTGAATCATTTTCGAATGTAAGTCAATTTGTATGTTACAATGTCCAGGACATACAAGCAAAACAAAAACAACATCATAACATTTGACACAAACGCGTAGGTGTACCTGCACAACTTTAAATTGTATGGTAATTCCGTTAGTATCAGTAAAGGATATTCCCATCAAACTAATGGCTGTTTTCTATATCAATACCGATGGAAAAATAAGTTGCGTGTAATTTGGTATTAGACAGATAATGCACTGGTAATGTCTTTGGATTAAAATTTATAAAGCATATCAATAAAAACTATGTAGGATCGATCAAAGCTACACAGTATAAAAATATTTTAAGCGATTGTCCGCAGCCGTCGAGCAATATTTGAAGTTAAATACATCATAGTACAGGTGATGCAGATATCTACTCAAGCTTTACCCTGTTCTGTTTAATGCCACATTTGTCATGAAATAATTCTTCATGTTGCTTTCATCTTCTGGGCCAAACTTCAGACTCAGATAGACTTGGTCTTACAGTGTTCTCTGAGACAGACTAGTCCAAATCACGATCTAGGTCCCAATCTCAGTCTAGATCCCAATTCCAATATAAAGTAGGTCTTAAAGACAGTAAAAGTCCCAGTCTCAGCATAGGTCCAAATCTCAATCTGGGTTCCAGTCTTGTTCTAGGTCCCAATTTCAATATAAAGAAGGTCCTAAAGACAATAAAGGTCCCAAATCTCAGTATAGGTCCAAATCTCAAAATAGTGCCTATCCCAATCTCAAGTAGCTTTGGTTCAAGTGACACCAGAAAACAATTAGTCTTTTTTTCTTCTCCTTTCTTCTTCCAATCTCAGGAAATCTTATGCTTAGTTCTGTGTAACAAGCTGACTTGGACCTCCTCTTGATCTGGAGCAGACTTGGTCCCACATCAGTCTCCTATTTCAGATAGTCTCAGGCACCCATCACATATTTCAGGCAGACTAGGTTCTAGAGTGAGTCTCGGACAGCCCTGGTCCCGATTCCAAGCTCACACAGCACAGGTCCAAATCTACATCACATGCTTTAAGTATACATCTCAGACAGCATGGGTCTCATGTCAAGGTCATGTAAATTTGGCCCTAATTTCAACAAAAATTACAAGTAGTAATAGGCTCCAATCATATATTTCAGGCAGACTTGGTCCACGTTGGAGTCTTGGATAGCCCTGGTCCCAATTTCAAGCTCACATAAATTTGCAATCTCAATGGCATATAGTCCTGGGCTTCAATCACAATCTTTCAGGTAGACTTGGATCAAATGTCAAACAGTCTTGGTCCCAATGTCATTCTCACTCTCACTACATGACTTGAGTCTGTGGTAAAACAAGATTAAGACATGCAAATACAAGAGGATAATGAACAAAGAGTTACATTTTCAAAAGTTTTCATTTAAAACATGCGCAGCCCAACAACAAATCTCTTTTTAATAGTCTGATGTAAATCAACCAACTATTTAATAAAGACTAATGCCAATCAACCAACCATTTAATAAAGACTAATGCCAATCAACCAACTATTTAATAAAGACTAATGCCAATTGTTTCCATGAGTTTAATTTCTTAAAGGTTCGATTCTGCAATTGTAGTTAACAGAGAAAAAATTATTCAAAAATTTCTGGGTCTACTTTTCAAGCTTGAATTTGTTTTGCATTGAACTCTATGCAAATTTTGGGGCTCTTTTATGACGTTCAGGGGCTCTTTTTGGCATTATGGGGGCTACTTCGGCCTGAGCCCCAGTGTATTTTTTTCTCTATCAAGAGTGCAAAATCAGCTGAGAATGCGACTTTTAAATGCATGAATTTTACATACATGTACATGAAGAGATAGGTCAACAAAGAAGAAAACTATGACAGCGTATGTATGTTAGATGCCCATTGACATGTACAAGAGTATGCTGAGTGAAGGATCTTATGCCTAGGTCACACCAAAATTGTTTCAGTTTGCTGTCAGTTTGTTTCTCAATTTTTGAAATGCATGGGTTTCCCATGCGTTTCTACCCTATAATGCATTCTTGGTTTGAAGTATGCATTTCAATATCAATGTCACTTCGATACTGTCGGGATGCCGGTTCGATGTGGAGAAACAAAGTGGGAAAGTTTAAAATTTGAACATGTCCACAATTTTCTCAGGCCTTTGCGTTGTTGATCTGTTTCCCTCAAATGCTATATCGATGCCACTTCAGATCCAATTCAAATCATGCAATCCCGGCTTGATGTTAGCTCGTTGCTCCATTCTTAAAATCGAAATAGAAACGCATTTGCTCAACGCATTGGTGTGACCTAGACATTATCAATGAATATGAGGTACAACCTCAAGAACAAGCAGAGGAACTTTCATTTACACGGTAAACATGTACAGGATTTTGCCTTTAAACAGAGAATGGTAAATGGTTGCATGAATCAATACCGATTTCTTGATGCTCTCACTGCGGGCACTGTAGTTTGGTAGAGTTTGAAAATGAGAATATGAAGGAGGATGATCATTTCAATGAATTTCTTAAATTTAGAATTCATAGTGGAATAATGGGAAAATAGAGGGATGGAAATGGTTAATTAATAAAATGAGTATGACAGATTGAAGCTGTGGAAATTAAAAAGAAATTACAGTGAATACACAACAGCTTAGTAACTACATGTGGAAGAAAGAAAGGAAAACAAAAAGGAAGAAATTAAAGAAGAGGGACAATTTAAAGATAGCTCCTTCTCAAGAATGATTCTGTCGACAAATATTTTGTATCTACTATAAAACCAGAAACTTCTTAACCTAAAATAAAATTTTGCAACTTCCATGAGTGGTTGGGATCTACGATAGTTTCATGCTGCAGAATAGATCAGATTTTAATACCATAAAATAGAATTTTTGCAATTTGCTAGTTTTTTAATAACAATGATTTCAATTCAATTCAGTAATGAATTTTATTTGATAATTCTTTGTAGCCAAAGGGTGAATTGCTCATGTTCAATTTTTCCAAATCATTTCACATTACATTGGACCATTAAGAATAGAACTCTAAATCAAATGCCATTTCATACACCACATAATATGTTGATGATATATCATATGACAAATTATATTCATTTAAGAAAAACAATTATAATTATTAGTCACGAAAGCTTTGAGAGGCGTATTTCTGGTTTTAGAGTATATACATTCCACTCTTTGTCTACAGACATTCTATACATGCTGTAACAAACCTGTGAAACCCATGCAACCAATGATATGCTTAAAGCCATCAGATACGTGCGGTTATCTTGAATTAGAGAGAAAAAGAACAACAAAAAAATGATTGTTATGATACATGTATGATGTATAATGCACTATCCATTGAAAGCCAAAAGGGCACTAAATCAATTTTTTGTTGTTTAGTGTTAAAGGTAAAGACTAGTATTGGAAACGCCCCAATTTCAAAAAATGAAATGGAAGCTCTCATTACCAATCATGTGAAAGAATATGTTTTGACTAATACATGATGATAAAAAAATTTGCCGGGAAACCACCTACTAATTCATATATTTGGTAAATTTGTTTCTCTCATGGTCTGTGAGAGATATAGGGTAGTCCCATATACATCTTTCTGTGTATAGTGCTTGTAACTTTACGAAGAATGGGCCAAATTTCTTATCATTTTGATGATTCCAGAACCTTGCAGATGCTTGATGCTAGATGATCAACCTTTTCTGATCAATTCCACAACGTTTCTTTCACAATGCAATCGCATGACCAGAACTTGTCTTTACCTTTAATACCTTCTGGCTCTCAACAGACAATATTACAATATAAGCACGGGGGTGTTTCACAAAGATTAAGTTGGACTTGAAGCTGGACTTAACTATGGCAGGCCATTCATGCCACTGGTTGCTCTCACCATTGGTCTCTCAATTATGATCTGTTAGATAATATTTTGTCCTTCAATAATGAACAATCAAAACATTTCAATTCTGTAGATTTGTGACCGTGATTTGAACGACCCTTGAGAAACCAATGCCAGGAATGGTTAGAGGAACTAGCGGCATGAACGGCCTGTCATAGTTAAGTCCGACTTAAAGTCGATCTTAGTCTTTGTGAAATACCCCCTGATGATGAAAATTTTGGGGTACTTCCAGCTTGTGGACAGGATGAGAGAGAAGCTTGAGTTCTGGTAATGATAGAGAGTAAATTCTCACAGAATCCTACAAAACTTACACTGAATGTTCAAGATTACAAATAAATGAGAATTGCCAAACGATTTTGGTAGAAAATGTAAAGGGGCTGAGAAATGAGCAAAGAAAGATAAGGAAATCAAGGTAAAAGTAGGCCCGACACCATATGCTTACCACAGGTCACTATGTGCAAATGATAGTTGTGGTTTTTATTGAAGATGATCTACTGCAGGATAAACAATCCATAATGTATTATAGCCATGTTCTCTCGACATACGTTTCCCATACCAGAGCTCAAGATCAGCTTAGCTTAAATTTTACCCGATGAATGTCAATAAATATACCGGTACTCACGATTCCAATCTGCTCCAAAGTGCTTTAAAAATTCTAAATTGGTGTAGTAATAAGTAAATGAGACGTAAAAAAAGTCTAAATTCCAAGCAGCTACAGTATCAACAGTTTGCCCCTTTTTGCCTTTGTCTTTGTATTTCATGCTAAATTATACACAGTGGATTTCAAATATACGGTACATCTAGCAACTTTCAGAATATTTCTTTTTCATAAGATGTATAAGAATTTTAGAGGCATTGCCATTTTATCACTGTTCATTGCTTCAAAGGAGAAATTGGAACTGAGGTAGTCTAGCATGTCATATGTAAAGGATGATTTATTTCAAGGCCTGAAATTATATGCAAGACATATCATACAGGGCTTGCTCACATATGCCATCGTAAACTACATTTCGTTTTTGATTTCAAACTTGCAACCCTTTCAAGAACAGGATTTATTTTTAGGGCTAAATTTATCACATTTTGTTCATCAAATTGGCAACAATAATATTTTTCTTTTTTTACTACCTTACATAAAATGCTGTTGAAAAGTTGAAAAAGTGGCACATTTTGAAAATAACCCCCATTGATTTAGGATCTCTCAACTGTTGCCAATTTAGAGATTTTAAAGCTTATTTTCCTCTTTAGAAATCCTGGCATCAAATGCATTATCAGGCATGAAAAGTGCTGTTCATAAAAAACACTGAAAAACTTTCGCGAACCAAAGCGAGGGTCATACCCCAAAACAGGCTCTGAATACACATTTTTATCAATACCATCAAATGTGTTTAATGTGTATTATGTGCAGATCACTTTCATGAGAAAATTTTTTTTTAAATTAAAAAAAAAAAAAAAAAAATTAAAAAAAAAAATTTAAACAAAATAAAAAATCTAGGATCGGAGGAAAAAGCGGAAATCCGCGTATACGCGGAAAATTTTCATGCCTGCATTATAGTCATGGAACACAAATGGATGCAGTGTGTGCGTACAGTTTTGCTCTTTCCTCTCATGCATCTGGCAAAAGTAGGTCTCTAAATCAAAAGTTATTGCAAGGGTTAAGCGTAGTGCACTTTGCATTTTTTGCATCATTAAGCCAAACAAACCAAGGAGTATGGGTAGGACCTTTGTTACATACAGCTTTTTAAAAATATTTCACTTGCCATTCATTTAGTACACTAAGAATAAGCCATGGTTTACTTTCGCTATATATCAGTGAGCCTTTAGGATTCAAACTTTCCCTGAAAATCCAAGAATGTGAAATTTACATGTAATAGTGCATGCATCAATGCATGCATCAATGCATGCATAAACAGCGAAACCTGTCTATAAAGACCACCCAAGAAAGACAAGAAAAGTGGTCTTTATAGGCAGGTGGTCTTTGAAGACAGGTGCCTATAGTAAATGTTGCAATGAGAAATAATTTTCATGGGAAACCAAAATGTGGTCTTTGTAGACAGGTGGTCATGAAAGCAGGTTTGACTGTATGGTATACAATACAATACGGTATATATTTATGAGAAGTTTTCCACTATGAAATCATAGCATTTAATGTCATAAGCAAATTTGTATTCAGGGCAGGCATAGATATATCATGTGTGTGTGCATTTTTATATATATATTAACATTAATTTCATATTTGCATTACAAGCTTGCAGGAGGGATGCTTAAGAAGAATGCCTTTTTTAAAAAAATCATAGCCATTTTTGATTTTAATATACTTGACTTGAACATCCGGTTTTCTTGCAAAGTTACATTTGAAAGCAACTCAAGACGATTCAGATGCAACTTGATCGCATATTTGGGGCTTGCGTTTAAATTTTTGATTTGTAAATAAAGACAACTTTTCATGTAAGAGAGCCGTCAACTGGACATGTGATCACATTGTGAAAGAACTGCCTGTAGTAAATCGATAGGCCAGTCCATAGTTGCAGTCTGAGCATGAGCAGATAAAGGTCATTGCAGACCAAATTGTGAAGTACACAAATGGATATGTGCTCATGAAAGTTATGTAATCATTATTCATTTATGCACAAGCAGTGCACTCCATTATACACAGGTGGAAGTATTCTTTGAAAAGGGGAAACAAAGGCTTTTTACGAAGCACCTCCATTTCTGTAGGAGCGATTATTTGGAAAAGTACAATGTAGGACCTCTTCATATTCTGAAGATCTGTGGATATTCGGGGTCATCTAGGACATGTGCTTACCATGAACTGGTTTATTAACAAAGGTTAATAATGCAGTATATAATAAGTGATGTGGACTATGAAGTTTTAGAATGATCACAATGAAAAGAAATGGGAAGCGCTCTTGCTAAAATCAATAGCACTGAAAACATTAAGATGGTTATATGGGACTACACACATATGGCATGAACTATTGGTCCAAACTTTTCGGCTATTTCTCATTATATTTCAAATATGAGGTCAATTGAAGACTTTTCTTCCAATGATATTTTTCCAATTTGATGTAAAAAAGAAAGAGAAAGTTCATGAATTGTTTTTTCCCCTTTTTTTCTTTTTCTTTACTAAGCTCAACCGTCCCTTGAAGCATACTCACCTGGCTAAGACTGGTCTGTGTACATGCCTTCTACATCGCCATAAAGAAATCCTCCATAGAATTGGTGCCATTAGAAGACTCAGGGTTGTGACGCTAAGAATTAATAGGTACACCTATACAATGAAAGAGAGAGAGAGGTAGAGGGAGAGAGGGAGGGAGAGAGAGAGAGAGAGAGAGAGGGGGAGAGAGAGAGAGGGAGAGAGGTAGGGAAAGAGAGAGGGAAAGAAAGAGAGAGAGGGAAAGAAAGGGAGAGAGGGAAAGAAAGAGAGAGAGAGAGAGAGAGAGGAGGTAGAGGGAGAGAGAGATAGAGACAGGGAGACAAGAGGGAGGAAAGGATAGAGGGGGAGGGAGAGAGAGAGAGAGAGAGATAGAGAGAGAGATGTTAGATCATAATGAATTCAACATGTACATCAACATACAAGTCATTGTAACGGTAAGATCAGTCAGTATACCAGAAAATAGACTGAGAGACATACTTTACATAATACATGTAGGTGCCTCAGAGTATACTCAGGGTTGTGACAATTAACATTAACAGACATTTAAACAATATTGCACGGTCATCCGGGTACTTCTTCACAACCCTTCAGATAACGTTTTACCTTTTCACAATCATCCAGGTACTCTCACGCCAAGGGTACAATTCATCATTTCTTCGGTCGACGCAAAACCCTTCATACAAAAATAATAATTCAATTCAATCTCACCTCTCTGGACAGGATTCCCAATCTCCTCGCTCTGCTTCCGAGTACAAAGGAGAATTCACTGACCTGAGCTAAGCCCGACGCTACGACCCATTTGATGTGTCTTGTACTCAAGGGTAGAAGAATACCAAGTACAAAGACACCTGTCAAAAACTAGGAGAAAAAAATGAAACCGCATGAATAGTTACTGTACATGAAATAATAGATTACAAGATAGAATTGTTATTTGATTTTGATTTGATTTGATTCATTTTTTCTTCTGCTTTCCATATAAAAACAATTTTTTTCCGGTAACATGAAAAACATAAAATACTAAAAAGTACTTTCAGACAATGAATCATGAATAAGCAAATTTACATAACAATTGTTTCCAAATTTAAAAAAAAACAGATGTACCATATTTCATCAAACTTTATAAAATTGTTGGCGGAATAATTACTGCCATTATAAGCAAATTTCTTATGAAATAGATGAACAAAATAATTACGCAGAATGGATGAATAATTGAAAGCATATGTAAAATATAAGGATGATGATGATGTTGACATTGGATATATAAAGTGATAAATTAATCTAAGCTGGATTCTTGTACTGTGTACATGAAAAAAAATCACAGAGCAAATCATGACTTTTCATTAAATCCTATAAATCTTTGAATGTTTACAAACAGAAAACTATTCATCATTATCAACATCAAACATCTAACCGTTCTGTAATATTAATATTCTCTGACTTTATAGCAAAATTTCAAATATAAAATTTGACTTGCATGTTTGTAGAATTTGCAATTTTTTCAGTGGATTGTGACATAGTGACAGATAAGTCCCCTTTTTTTGTGTGTGTACAAAAATATCACTAATTTATATGTTTTTACTCCCAAGTGCCTTCACCCTGAGATTGGCTGTAGTGATCTCATGTTTCAAACATCGATAACTTTCTTATTATTGGCTCGATTCATTTCACGCTTTCGCCATTATCCATCTCTTATTTTTCTTCATTCGTTCAAATAAACTTATTACATGGGTTGGACTGCCTTTGACTGATACCTTACCTTTAATATGACTACAGTAAATGTAAGACTGAGCAGAATGGACAGCTCATACGCTACGAAGGTTGGGAAGATATGAAGACCTGAGAAAGAGAGAAAGAGAGAGAGATCTTAAAACCTTAAAACCTTAAAACAGCATATAAGTAATTGTTCTTTTACATTTGTATGTTATTTACATACGGTAAACAATTAATATTATTTTCGACCATCGCTTCAGTAAATTATTACTTTGTACATATAAGTGTGTTCCTTGTTATTTTTTACCATTTTGATGGTAAATTAGGCACAATTCAACATTATGTTGCAATGCATGATTGTCCTTAAATAGATACCATTTTGAATGAATGAATGAATGAATGACCAAGTCAACAATTCCATTCATTAAAGGCATTGTTTAACAATATAAAAATCTGAGATGCGTGGCCCTACTTTTTATCAGTGTCTGTGATATGGTGTAATATTAAGGCCTAACAAAATTGCGCTTCAAAATGATCACAAAGTAAAAATGACCCATTTTAACATACCAATACCCATTTCCCCAAGTAGACTGTAGTTTAAAGATTTTGAAATTTCAATTTCCAATCATAAATATCGTGATAATCAGACAGGCGACAGGCTTGTAAAAGTCATGGGGTTCTGACTGACCTAAGGGTTTATAATTATGATTGCAGCATGAGCTAAAATCCAGGGTTTGTTTCAAAATCTGAGACATAGTTACCCAATCCATTTAAACCGCAGTAGAGAGGGGGTAAACTTACCTATAGACGCAAAGAACAAGCAAGCGAAGACATCTCTAATGGGCTCCACCAACACAGTTAATTCTTCAATGAATGAATGGCCTAAAGTACTCAACATTGCTCCAGCAAGAAAACAACCAAGCTCCATAGATAGCCCTAGCGAGTCTGTGATCTAAAATAAAATGAGAAAACATAAAATACAGTCAGTGAATGAGATTCAGAAACAACCATTCCCCTGAATAATCTGGACCCGTTGGATAAAACTTACCATTGATGGTAAAATTTGCCATCAATGGCAACTACCATGGTAACAGGGCTCAACAGCCAATCAAAATCAAGGTTTCCATGGTAGTTACCATTGATGACAAAGTTGCCAATTAATGGTAAGATTTGTGCAACGGGGCCTGGACAAGCAGGCAAAAAAAATTGCCCCCTAAAACAATGTTCCACTATCGCATTTAATTCTTCTATGATTTCAAGACTGGAAATACTCAGCAAGGCACCTTTTAGAAAACAATCAAGCACCAGAGATAGACCTAGCAAGTCAACGACCCCTAAATGAAATGAGAAAATTGAAAAATACAGTCAGCAAGTGAGATTTCAAAACAACTATTCCCCTTCTTATACATTTATCATTTTAATCCCAACTTAAATCATTAACTCACTTATTAAAGTCTGTCAATCGTTCATTTGATCCCTTTCCTATTCAATCATTCTACAATACTCTCCTTCATTCATTCTTTTCTTCCTCAAAATCTTTTTCCACTCACTCCTTCAGTCAATCACAGTACACATCCATCAATTTAACTACACAATCTGCAATGCCCATGTAAAAAAAAAAACAACTCCCTTTTCTTGTTTTTACTCCAATTCGATCTTGTCATTATTGTAAGTTCATATTTTTGTCATAAGTTTCCCTTACTCCTATAGTATTTATTTACATGACTTTTATGTCTATAGGGACCCCTCTGTAAATAAGCATTGTTATGCTAACAATGCTGAGTAGGGCCATCCCTTCGCCTTTTTTTTTATAAGTGTGTCTTTTTTCTTTTTTTATAATTGACGAAAAAATAAATACAATCCAACTTACCATGAGCATAATAAATACACAGGATATTGTAGCTAGGAGTAGGATCTCTTTGTTGCCCTCACGTTTTAAGCGATTGAAGATGACCGGTACAACTAGTTTACTGAACGAGTAGGTCAATAGTAGTATGCTTCCCATGGCTGTGGGAGAGATCAAAGGTCACTGATTAGTTATGGACATAGGCCCAAATTTACAAAGGAGGTTTCAATTTCACCCACAGCTTAAACCCTGATTTACATAAAATTAATGTAAATTAAGCGTACCTTGATTGCACGCGTCTAATATTGGACCTCTGACTGTGTCACACTTATTTTGCGCTAATTTTAGACCATGGGTTAAGTAAATAAAGATTTAAACCAGGGGTTAAAGATAAAAATGAATTCTGGTAATGCTATTGCACTGTGAAAGAAACGTTGTGGAAACTATCAGAAAAGGTTTATCATCTAGCATGTAAGTATTGGTGTGTACTGAAAGGTTCTGGTATCAGCAAAATGATAAGAAATTTGGCTATTTTTGCTAATGAAACTAAATGCTTAGTTTTAAGAAACTAAGTATTCTTTTACTGACAGCTTATATAAACCCCTTAAATACGTTTGTAAACTCAACTTTGATTGAAGTTTGAATGTCATGGAAAAATAATTACTTTGATTAAAATCATAAGAAAGTCTTTGCATTTCCTATTTAAAATAAAACCATATTTGTTATGGTTCTGCAGCTATTCTATAAGCATGGTGTAAGCATGGTATAAGCAAACAAAATATATACAAAAATAAGAGAGTTAATCTCTTTTACCTAATGCCAGCCAAAGAATCAGCCTAAGAGTTCCTACAATGTTGGCGAGTATAGACACCTCTTCTTTGGTATTGGGTAAGGCATTCTCGGCCCCAGCTAGCATTGGCATGATGGCTACCAGGAGACCTAACTGGACGTCCTGCATCACCAGTATCCCCAGGAGGGTGGGACTGTATTCATGATCTGCAGCATCTGCATGAAAGGTCAAAGGTAAGAGGTCAAAAGTTAGAGGTCAAATTAAAAAGATTTAATTTATTCTCTAGTATTGGAGTTAGCATAGGTATGATGGCTACCAGGAGACCTAACTGGACGTCCTGCATCACGAGTATCCCCAGGAGGGTGGGACTGTATTCATGATCTGTAGCATCTGCATGAGAGAGGTCAAAGGTCAGAGGTCAAATTAACTTTTAAATTTTTGTTCTCTAGTTGTTGTTGGGTTTACAAGGCCTGTCCATTCTGAATAGATTATTTCCACCTGCCTATTCTGTTCATTACGTGTTATTAATCAGTGGTGATTAGATGGCGTGTTTCTTTTTTCTCTGGCTCGAATATTGATTCAGCGGGTATCACAGCTTCCTTTCATTTGATGGTGCGGGCAATAATTCAGGTGTCGATCATGAACAGGGTGCAAGTATTTTTCATTAATAATCATTGGAGAAGGAAGTGCTATAAGTCTCTGCAAAAGTAAGGATGATCGTAACAAAATAATGGCTGAACGTCCTGCATTACCAGTATCCCAAGGACAGTGCGACTGTGATCATAATCATGGTCTGTAATGTCTCTATGAGAGAGGACAAAGGTTAAGGGGTTAAAGATCAGATTTATTAGAAGTGAAAATTTTGCCCAAGCCAATATGGATAAGATTGCTACAAAGAGACCAAACTGGATGTTCTGCATTACCAATATGCCTAAGAGGCAGTGGTCGTGACTGTAATCATGATTTGACACATTTCCATGACAGAGGTCAGAGGTTAAAGGTAAAACAAAATTGAAGGAAATTTGTACTCTAGCATACATGTAGGAGTAATAACAAAGAAGGGGCACAAGTGTCATTCTATAAAGTGAAGTCCTGCGACCGTAAAATGCACAGGAGGTGCGGTGGCTCAATTGTAGAGCAGTGGTTCTCGTAACTGGTAGTTCCCAGGTTCAAAACCAAGCCAATGCCGAGTGCTCTTCGGTAAGACATTAATCCTCTTTACCAAGTCTCTTTATAGAGGTCTTAAAGCCTGTCTGTAATAGTTTAGCCAGGGAAATTAGACCTCTCTGCAAGGTCACTGACAGGTGGTTATCTCATCAAATCAGCTCTCAATTAACATTTAAAAGGATCATTGGGGACTAACAGGCACCGATTATGCATTGTTCGCTATACATAGAGAGCGCAAGTAGCAATAAGTAGTGCAGTGGGGCTTTAAAGCTGTCCGTCGCTTGGTTGCTTACTTAAAAGCATAAACATGCTTTCTAATAGCAGTCAGGTAAAAAAACAAAAACAAACATGGTTATCTCACCTTCCTCTTTATCTCTGCCGCGTGTGGAGTTTGAGCTTGTGCTGAGGAACTTGACAACTAGCGGAGTGCTGGAGAGAGACAGACAGGCGGCGATGAAAGCACTCTGTCTGGGGATGATATGCAAGGCGTAACCAAAGAGAACCCCGTAGACGATCATGAGGACACTCATGGCTATGCTGCCGGTAAGAGCTACCTTCCATACCTGTACAAGAACAATGGACAAAAAGTAAGAAGAAAAAAATTAAATTGATGAACACCAGGGCCATGTTTCACAAAACTTGTCATCAATAACAAATGCTAAGTTTCTATGACAAATATGCCCTCAGCCAATCAAATGCCACAACGTATGCATGTAGGATGCTGCATCTTACATGTCGGTGTTTGGTATCTATTAAAAAAATTATATTATATATATTTGAAATACGACTCGTACTTACCTTTTTAATTTTTTCAGGAGAGAATTCTAACCCAACAGAGAAAAGAATGAAGAAAGATCCAAATACAGCAAGGCTCTCCACCTGTACCACTGCCTGTTAATTGAAGAGGGTTTAAAAGACAATGGAAACAAGTTTTAATATTTGATAAACATAAGTAAGATTGACAACCATCACCATCATCACTAACATAATTATCGTCATCATCATCTTTACCGCCATCATCACCATCCCCTCCCCCAATCACCACCACCACCATCATCATCATCATCATCTTCTTCACCACCACCATTATTACTATCATCATCAACATCACCATTGAAAAAAGTGTCAGTGTACTTCCGTATTGAGGCTCTCTCTGTTCTCGAAAAGTAACAACAGATCCATTATTTTATTTCATATATTTTTTGGTATTGTATCGTCGTCATCGCTATCATCATCATCATCATCATCATCAGCATCATCATCATCATCAGCATCATCATCATCAACATCATCATCATCAACATCATCATTATCATCACTATCATCATTATCATCACTGTCATCATCATCACCATCATCACCATCATATCCTCATCACCATCATCACCATCATCACCATCATCACCATCATATCCTCATCACCATCATCACCATCATCATCTCCATCACCATCATCACCATCATCACCATCACCATCAATATCTCTGCCACCGTAACCACCACAAGCACCACCCCGTCCCCCAATCACAATCGCCATCACCATTATCATCATCATCATCATCATCACCATCACCACTATCATCGTCACCATTATTATCGTCATCATCACTATCATCGTCATCACTGTCATCACCACCATAATTATCACTGCCACTGTAACCACTACTAGCACCACCCCCTCCCCCAATCATAATCGCTATCACCATCACCATCATCATGACCGTGACCATGACCACCACCACAACCATCATTATCATTACCTTGACGATATTACATCCGTCTGATCCTAGTATAACACCGGCCATGATGTAACCAAACATAGCAGGAAACCCCATTGCACTGCTTCCCCAGCCCAGGACTGATGCCAACACCACCATCAAGATGATATCCTGTCAAAGAATGGAATGCATGGTTACTGAGTTACTTGAAGATTTCCCAAGGAAACCTAATGTTCCATCTTTCCTGATTTTTATGCTGTTACATTCAATATTTAGAATATTAAGGCTTTTTAAGAGCCATGCTTTTCAGGGAACATTTTTTACCTGATGTTCTTTCACACTTGCATAATAAATAATTAACTCTCACAAATTATTTTTCATCTCTTCCCAGATCGAACTCAACCTGAATTACAAGAATGATTTGAATATTGAAACTACTTCCCCAGCCCAGGATGGACGCCAACACCACCATTAAAATGATATCCTGTCAACAAGGAAGTTACATAATACACTGTTACAGCTAGTGTTAATGGAAGATTTCACAGGGAAACCTATTGATTTTTCAAACATTATACATGTATGTGTGCTAGTGGCCTAGTATATGAAAACAACCTAAAATATAAGAATGATTTGAATATGAAATATGAAATACAGGTTTGGTATTGCTGCTCACCAAATCCATAGAACAAAGTATATTACACATTATTATAAAAGGTTCAAGCAGTATTAGTCTATTTTCAATGTTTAGTAAAGAAAATATCCAATATGAAGAAATAATTATATTTCTTCCACAGTCCACAGTATGGTAACTGTAAGGCCATAAGTATCACCGCAAACTAAAGAGGGGTATTAAACTTCATTAAACAAGATGGAACTTCGACTGCACCGGTCGAAAATGATGCCTCTGTCATAGAGCAATTTTACAAACCAAAACAAATTAATTGTAATCCATTAACAGGTTCTCAGAATATCGTGATTACAAGCAACATATATGACCCTTTGATCTTTGGCCTCATGACCCTAAAATCTACTCAGTTCATTGGCTCTGCAAGATGTCTGGAGTTAAATAGTAATCCATCTGTCAGTTCTAATGAGAATGCGTCCATAAGCTATTTTTGCATACATAATGAGCCCATGACCTTTGGCCTTATGAACCAAGAATCTACTCAGTTCATTGGCTCTGCAAGAAACATAAATGATCTAAGTTTGGTAGGAATCCATCACTCTGTTCTAATGATAATACGATCATGAGCTGTTTTTGCATACATAATGAGCCCGGTGACCTTTGACCTTTGACCTCCTGACCCCCAAATCTACTCAGTCCATTAGCTCTGCAAGATACATACATGATAAAGTTTGGCAGTAATCCATCAATCGGTTCTTCAGATAACGCGATCACAAGCTGTTTTTGCATACATAATGGGCCCTGTGACCTTTGACCTTGTGACCCCAAAATCTAATTAGTTCATGGGCTTTGCAAGATACATACATGACCAAAGTTTGGCAGGAATCCATCAATCGGTTCTTCAGATAACGCGATCAACGGGACGTACGTACGTACGTACGGATGGACAGACGGACGGACAACCAGAAAACATAATGCCTCCGCCCTCCGGCGCCTCCTTAACGGAGGCATAAAAATCCACATGAATTTTATTACCCTATTTTGCTTCTCATAACATGTTCTGACAGAGTTATCCAAATTTCATTCTTCCAATAGTTAAATTAACAAATTAAATTCATCTCCCATGAATAATCAGATTTTTTTCTTCTCACTGCTGTCCATGTGGAGCAGTATCAGAATCATGCATTTATGAAAAAATATTAACAAGAAAAACAACACAACAATGTTGGTTCATGTGTCTTGTTGTATAGTCTTACATGTACCTTTATAAAATTATGATCTTCAAGCGGCACTGTTGTGTCCTTCGGCTTGGTAAGTACATACTGATTGTTACTTGTATCGACCAGTACACTCATACCAGGCTGTATCGCTCTTTTCCGTTCGGAGTTGGAGTTGGAGTTGGCGAAATTGCCGAGGATCTCATCGATACGAACGACGGCCTCGATCTGGGATCCTTTAGCCTGCAGGGAGGTGTAAAATTGAACGATTGAAACTTAAAATGACAATACCAGTATCTCTAACGCTAATAGGGGCCCAGGGCACTGACCCCATCCCCCCCCCATTTGTAAATATAAAAAGCCAGCAAGTGGATGCTGACCACTTAACCCCTAAAGGTAAGTGAATGTGTCCCCCAGCAGCATGCAATGCTATAAAAACCAAATATTTCACCAGGATCGGCAATAGGTTTCCGATTCAAATTTTCTGAGTATTTTTCCAACATTGAATTGATTATATTTTACTGCTATTTAGGTGTCATCGATTGTCACAAAACTGTCGATTTTGAGTCAGTTTTGTACTTTGGTGTTTGAGCATTATAAGAAACAACAGAGAGTGTCTTAAACAAATTTATTACACACAAACGATAGTAATGCTGCTATGAGTGCACTCAATCTGCAATTTTTACACTCAAAATATTAATGACAATTTGAGCTAAATCCAAAAGAGTCAAATTGTAAAGACCCATTCACATACATGTATATGGTAAGTAGGTATGAAAAAGTGGATGCACATAATAAACAGGTAGGTCCTACACGTACTAATTTACCCTTTCTGGACAGGATTTATGTTAAAGGCTATTAAAATTGATCACATGTTGTTCTTCAAATTGGCAACAATGTATTTCTTTTATATAGCCACATTGTTCTAATAAAATGTAGTGTCTCTAAGAGCATTGTGGCATGCGCCTAGCCTGTAATCAGCTAACAGTGGAAGTTACAAACTGATTCAGCGGAGGACGCAGGTTCGAAACTGAGTCCTGTCTTTCGGATGGTGATGTTAAAAGTCAGTCCCCAGACGTAAATAATCATATCTGATTGACACACGTCTGTAAAAACCCAAATACACACACACACACAGAGCAATATTTATGTGTACTGACTTTGTCAAAAAGTTGAGAAAATAACCATTCAGAATCTCTCAATTTTTATTTTCTTGCATCAAACACAGTTTTTAAACAAAAGTGGTTGCAGTGTCTGCAGAAATGTTTGCTCTTTCTACTCCTTCATCTTACGGTTTCTTCTAATTGAGCCAAAGGGCATTTCGGGGCTAATTTGACTCTTCCCCCCCCCCTGTACTTTTTCCCCTCAATGGAACCAAACCACTAAATGTGGAATGATTGTCCCTTTTAAAATGATTATTTTGCACTGGTAGGTTACTGAAGAAGTTTCTTGCGAAGGCTACTTATTAAAGTCTTCTCTTCAAGTTTGCATTTGAAATAAGCAGGGATCTTTACAGCATACTAGCTGTATAGTACATGTACATTGTATATGTATGTTTACAAAGCACCCTGCATTATTCATAAGCATCACTTGATCTTCCTCTCACTCAATGGAGACTGTAATAACAAACAAGGTGGGGTACCTGGTACATGAAGTCATGATCTAGTTCTTAAACTCATTTCAGGACAGCATTTATTTGTAGGGTTAAATTGATCACATATTGCTCTTCAAATAGGCAACAGTGTTTTTTCTTTATTGCTTCTACATTGTTAGAGTTAAATGCAATGTCTCTGAAAACAGTATTCATGGCAAGAATGTCAATGAAAAGGTTGAATAAATGGCTAATTTTTGTAGAAAAACAATGATTTCAAATTTCTGAAAGTGTTGCCAATTTAAGGATTGTAAAGCCTATTTTTTTTCCCAAAATTTCTGGCATCAAACGCAATAAAATGAAGGGATGCATGTTGTATCAGGGTGGGCTTCCCATTAATTACTGTAGGCATGGCAGTCAGACACATACATGTACCGTAACTCATTTCCACATGATGAGGAAAACCTCAAAACACATCGACTTATAATATTTAATATCTAGCTATTTATATACTGATCCCAGAGAAAGCTAACAAAACACATTTGGGACCTTACCCCAACTAGACCTGTCATCATGCAGCTCGTGTTTGCCAAATAACCCACTATTTTAACTATCCCGATTGCAAACTAACCACTTAATTTGCGTTTTCATCAGCCCAAAGTTGCAATTAGCGGGATATTTGGTTGAGAAAATATCCAGAGAAATCATGGTCTTCTTTCCAAAATATCCTGCTATTTGGGAAATAGCAGTTACTTTGCGCCCGTTCGAGCTACATGTAGCTTGTGATGAGTGAATCGGTCTTTGGGATATTAACCCGAGTCTGAAAATAGTGGGTTAATTGGCAAACTCGAGCTGATGATGACAGGTCTACTAAACTGTATATGGGCTATGAGCTAGATAAACACACATAATGTAAGTTCTGTGCACATATTTAATTAGCATGCATTGCTGACATACTGTGGGTGTGTCAAGAATGAGTTAGCTTTCAGTATACTGCATAGCCTACATGTGCATTCAAGCTTTCCTTTTTTACAAAATCAGTGTTGCACATACCGTAATCTTTGGACTTTTTCAAGTTTGGAGGTCAAACTTGACTTAACAAAGCATGTACAACTGTACATGTAACGAAATATTATTATATTTCCATGAGATGCCTTACAGTATGTTTGCAACAGGCTCCATCAGCAATATTCGGTGTAGGCTTTGTTGTTGTCAAAAATGTAAGATCGGGATGATCCTGTTACAATTAGGTTTTATATCAAGTTTAGGGTTAGGGTTAAGCTATAGGGTTTGGTACATGAAGAGTGTTGGGTCCAGGGCTGAAATTAGGAATTGGGTTAGCAGGGCTAATGTGGGAAATTACCACAGGCTTTAATATTTCATTACAAGTAGAAGGTCGGGGTTAAAGATAAAGACCAGTTTAATGGTCATGCGATTGCATTGTGAAAGAAACGATGTGGAATCGATCAGAAAAGGTTGATCATCTAGCATATAAGTATTGGTGTGTACAGTACTGCAAGGTTCTGCAATCATCAAAATGATAAGAAATTTGGCCCAGTCTTCGTAAAATTACAAGCACTGTACACAGAAAGATGTATATGGGACTATACGCACAC
>BEXV01003741.1:24142-36520 GCA_003118195.1 Hemicentrotus pulcherrimus | reverse complement strand
AAAAAAAGAAACAGGCTATAGAAAAATTGATATCTAAAATTATTTTGACACAGACTTATTATGCCATGAAATAGCAAAATGCTCAAAACTACCGATAGGTTATCTGGGTCACGTTTCACAAAAATTTAATTTAATGTACCTGTTATTGTGAACGAAAAAATTAATTGGAATCCAGTCTACACATTGATGTTGCTATGAACGTCAGGCAAGCTTTTAGGTTGTCAATAACAGCCTAGTTTTCAAAATATGCACAAAATGAATGATAGTAAAACTGAAGATTTAAACGGACAAATCAACTTAGAGTAGACACACAAAGGTGTGTGGTAGTGATATAACGGCCAAGCTCATTTAAAGCCCCACTATACCACTTGCTCCCTCTATATAGAAAACAATGCCTAATCGGTGACCATTGGTCCCCATGATCCTCTTTTTCGTATGTGAATTGAGAGCTGACTTGATGAGATAGCCACCTGTCAGTGACCTTGCACTTTCAGGGTGGTCTAATCCCTCCTGTAAACTAGTACAGATGGGTTTTAAGGGATGGGTTCTCGAACCATAGCCTTGTACGGGAGCAGAGCTCCAAGACCCGCATGGATGATTGGTGATAGATTCTACTTCCCCCCTTTTTCTTCTTCTTTTTCATATGATTTTCAAATAATTAGCAGACGAAATAGCAACGAGAAATTTGATCTAAATATCATGTTCGGTCACGATTAATATTTTAAAGTGCAGGTCTTGTCATATTACGCCCCAGATTTAAATGTGTCGAGAAAATTGGCCAAATTGGAAAACGCATCAAATCGTTCCAGCTGTCACTTGCTTGTAAAATCAATTTCAGTTAATATGATAACCAGGGTACCCACAACACAATAACAGATATAGATAGCTAAACAAAACAAGAGTAATCCCATATTTCCAATCCCAATATACTATTGCCTTCCATATTGATGTTTGACGTGTTTCAACACGTTAAATTAAAAGCATCTTTGCTGTTAAACATACATGCTTGTTCTTAATATCATATACTAGTAACAAGCATGCAAATTATTTAATTGATAATACAATTGAAATACTGAGTTTATTTGCTTTAAAATGTGATTATATATCATAGTTCATTACTCCAAAATTAAAGGTTGTTCGTTAGATAGACCGGTAGAAATTTTGACTTGAAACAGATAGAAACACCATTCACTCAAAGTTTATTATAGATGTTCACATTTATTAAATATACCTTTGTTGTCGAGGACTAAATACCGTCTTCTACAAAATAGTAAGAAAATTTGAATGTATGGTCATTATAATCGCGCCGCAATCCTCCCTCTCAAATAATATATCACAACTATTCGTTGACAAAGAAGACTATCTATCGTCACACTATACGATGTACATTATAACATATTTGTAAATTAAGTTTATTCCAAACTTGGCAGTTACTTAAAGATGATAATCTGTTCAAAGCGAGAAGGGCGTAGAGTCTGTCTTAATGTAATATGAGTTAAAGATAAACTCCAGTTCTGGTAAAAAAAAAAAGAAAATTAATTCTCACAGAATCAAACGAAACTTACATTGAATGTTCAAGATTACAAATAAATGACATGTGCTAAACAATTTTGGAAGAAAATGTATACTGGCTGAGTAATGAGCATAGAAAGACAAGGAAATCAAGGTAGTACCAGCCCCGACACCATGTGTGTGTTGTCCCATATATAGCTTTCTGTGTACAGTGCTTGTTACTTCACCAAGACTCGGTCAAATTTATTATGATTGTGATGACTCCAGAACCTTGCAGTGCACACCAGTAATTACATGCTATATGATCAACTGTTTCTGATTCTTTCCACACCTTTCTTTCACAATGCAATCGCATTACCAGTACTAATGTTTATCTTTAACACCCTTCTGGCTCCAAACATACTATTTGATTAAACTGACCTCCACATAACCTTTAGAGGTCACAGTGTCGACCAATCAGAGTCCAATTATTGGTACTCAATAATGATTGGCTGATGGCCATACATGTAATTATTCTACTTACGGTAGTTAGTTTAGACTATAGGCCTACGTTAATAATATTGACTTAGTTTCTTTTTTTGTTGGTTGCAATTTGTATCTGATATTCTTTTTTTATCAGTGCCCCTGTGGGAACAGTGCATGTCACTGATGGGGATGCCCTGTCTACATACGACTTAATAATGAAAGTAATTACAAGAATAACAATTACAATAATATTCAGACTAATAATAATAATACAATGGTGAAACAGTAGGCAACCATTTTTTCCCCAACCAACAATCCCTCTCTACAATACTTAGTGGATTGAATTCATTTTATTTCTTTGAAACAAAAGGCAGGCAGCTATATAAGGCTGAAAATAGATCAACATTTCAACGCTCCAATATGAGTTTACAAACACAAGATATAGTCGCAACGAGTGCTACTCATCAGTAGATGACATAATTATTATTTTACATAAATTATGAAGCTCAGCATTACATATATGACCTCACACAGACTTTCGCCCATACTCCAAAATATGAGCAAACAATGAGTAATGATCTACATATTAATGTGAATACATGCAATTCTACATTCATTTCAATCAGCTGTCAATTTTCTTCGATAACATTCAATTATACATGTTTATTTTTTTCTATAAAAAAATGCCACAATATACAAATTATTGGTATGAAATTATACAGGCATTTTGGATACCAATTAGCACAAAGATACAAAAGATAAATACATGATTGCAAATATTCCCATCATTTCTATAGACTAATGAACAGGGACTGCCCATTAGACTAAATACTCCTGTCTATCCAGTCAAGTTTGACTTTGCAGTCCAAATATGCAAATTTCTTATAACCGGGGCCCTGTCCTATAAACTGTTGCGATTGATCCCAATCTATATGCGATTGACATCAATTGAAACTTTGTACAAATGAGATAGGAGACTGAAAACTTGCGATTGATTTTGATTAATCGTAACTCTTTATAAGACAGGGCCCAGGTCTTCATAGAACCAAACATGTAATATCATCTGCTTTAATAAACCCAGGCGAGCGCAAGCTCATACATGTAGCATAGCATTGAACTGAGTTAATGCCCTGTGATATGGCTTTCAAAAGATGATAGCAAGTTTCAGTTGATTTGGACTAATGGGCAGTCAAAAACCGCATATCTTTTCGTCATACACATGTATATCATTTTAAAGATTTTAAAGACAATTTGTTTTCTTCCTTCCAACACTCACAGCAGTTTGACATCACAAAGCAGGGCAAATTCAAATTAGATTGGCTTCTTGCTATCTTGTGACAGCCCTATGACACCTGCTATAAAAAAATGTCATAATATACCCAATAACAATCCATACTGTTATAGCGACCCCATTTATAGATAAGGTAATTGTCTACAAAGGCCATAGCGTTATAAATGAAGTATTAGTGCGCTTGTTAAAAAAAAGGCTAACTTTCCAAACAGGTGAATTTTAAGTATTCTCCCGACTCTGGAGGCCCTTGTACACAGGTTCAAATTGACAGTGTACCTTCCCAATGCCTACAATATATTGACTATGATGAGTTTTTCCTTTTTTAGCACGTAATGAAAAGATTTATACCACATTCATACCACGATAGAACAGCTAACCCATCGTAAGATCATATACCGCTATATTTCACTTCATTTACTATCATTCATCACTTTAACCTACTTTTTGTTTACTGGTAGGTGGATGTTAAATAATGCCAATGTTTCACTCCTTCTTTTGTTGATGTCACTTATTTCATTACTAAACTTACAATGATTGCTAGAGTGAATGTAGTTTATTCCATATTCACCTGCAAAATAAGTATCTTCATAATGTTTCAAATATAAAACTGAATGAAACTTTTATGCACTTGTCGATGACTACTTGCATTAAAAAAAAGTCTAAGATAGATCTTAGGATGCACATTCATAAATTCAAATTTTCGATATTTACAAATATCTAAAATTACAAAAATCTAACAAACATCCTCCTGGCTCTGAGCAAAAGATGCAATCATTAAACAGAAACAAATTTGCATTTTTCCATAATTTTGAATAAACAAGAAAAAAAACAAAGCACTCCCATCTATCGTGTAATAACACTTCTCATTCAATTATTTAGGTATTGCAAATTCTACCCTTGTTTAGAAAGAGTTACCGCCGTTATCCAAACACTCCTTGAGGGACTACAAACTGTAACAACAAAGAACTAATTTGTCTTGAAGAATGTGTTCTGTATATAATGTAGAAAGAGCATAGGGATGGGTAATGTCTTGAAATACACGGTATTACCTGTAAATACTGATTTCTAGAGGCTTATAAAATCATTAAAACATACCACCCTTTTGCATCATCAAAAATAACAGGGCTATGAATACCAGAATCAATTCATGGTGGCAGGCACAAGAAAGGGTAAAAACATAAACAAGAACATAATACCAATAAGGACTACCCCATTCTCGGACCACCTAGACTTAAAGGGTACCTACCACTTGATTTTTGTTGGTGTTGGTATAGCTAGAATTGTTTTAATAAACTGAAAAAAAACACAGTACCTCACATTCTATAGGTAAATAGTTAAAGGAGTAGGAGGAAAATAAAGGAAATATCAAGCCCCGCTGGTATGGCTCGCATGGAAGCCACTCCTGAATTTGGTTCTGTGCACCTACCGGTATGCGATCTATACGTTAACTAGTCTACCCAACAAGTTTCACTGTTCATATCTAAAGCTCATAGTTTGACTACAGTATAGCCATATGGAACGCCTTACATCAGGAGTAAAACATGCTTTGGCGATTGGTACATGTATGTTAACACAATTTCAACACGTAAGGTGAACCCGTTAGCTTGGACATCTAGATTTCCAAATGCAATTCAGAATTCATTTCACATCGCCCACCGAGAATAGATCATGAGGTACATCACATTTATCTTTTAAAATCCTAAACACAGAGATACATGTAACACCCCTCCTGGCACTTAACATCCTTAGCGCCCTCCTAGCACTCGGTATTTGGCTACAAAACAATCAATTACATTTAGCACATACATTGGTACATTTCCCCAACATATCTTTTCAAATAAATTAAAGGAAGCACATATATTGCCACATAATCTCACCAAAAATATGAATATATTCTAAAAAATGAACAAACAAAAAAAAGTTTTTACAACAGAATATAGAGCTGCATCCGACTTTCTTAATTATACATAAAGCAAAGAGAAACTAAAGATAACAAATATAAATGTGCATGATGTTGATAGACCTGACAGTACCACTGCCATGACAAAATATGTACTGTACAATTAAAAAATTGAAGGCAAATGGTTGCATTTTTGGTGATGACCTATCCCATGACAAGCTTTTANGGGGGGGGGGGTGGGATGATGGAGGTGAAAAACTATGAAAACTTTGTCAATATCATTTGTCTAACCGTAAATATCATTCAATTGTCTAGCGTTTAAAGCATCTTTGGTTTGTGATTCAAAGCTATTCATCTCCAATAAATTGCCATATCAGCCATTTCCAGACATTCATAAATGAAGTATTGAAGGCATGAACTGGAAATAAGTATGGTAGGAATCACATGCACAACACTTAATGTTGCCGTAAAAGCTAAGAGAAGGAAAAATTCTCCATCAATACCCAACATTTGGTCCTAACAATCTCAATATAGTACCCAAGTGGGGAGAACAAATGTCCCATATAAAATCATGGGAAGGCCTAGTCAGAAACAGCTATGCAAAGTGCTTTCCCTTTCTTTCTGAGGTAGAATTTAACACCATAAAAATATGTGCATGCAATATTACAAGGCCTTCTTTCTGTTTTTGCAAACACAGGAAAAACCTTCATTGAAATGTTCCTACATTGTACAGTTTTTCACAAAATGTATCCTAAAGTGACAGAGAAAACGTCTTGATTGCATGTGATTCATGTAAGCTGGGATGAGTAGACATTTTCATTCTTCTTTTAACCCTTTGCTTACGGGAACCTGGCGGTCCCTGTGTTAAGCCTATGGGACTTATACAATTCAGTAGTCAATGGGTTAAGAAGTCATGAACAAAAGTACCAAATGAATCAATGAACAAATTTCCCACAATAACAGTTCTATTACGTTTGTGAGATTAGTGAACAACTGATTTACTTTTGAGTCTCACGCATCCAGTTTACCTGTTGCCTACGGGAACTTGGTCGTCCCTGTATTAAGTCTATGGGATTTTGACAATGCAGTAGTCAACGGGTTAAGACTGATAGCAGTTCTTGTACAAAAAGTAGTGGTGCATATCAATAGAAATCTTAATCGATTGTCAAATCGTATGTCTTATACAGTGAACATCTCTTGTTTTGTACATGTTGCTAATTCATGGTAATGCCACAATTTGTACCCGAATCCTAGCACTTGACTCCATCGTAGAATGAATACCCCTTCAAAGAAATGAAGGGGCATTTTCATTTGGCATTTAAATCAGTAAATCTTTGCCTGGCGATGAGATTATGAATACATTCACCTGTAACAGTTGTTTGTTTTTCAAAAGTCAGATGGCAGATCACACAATTGAGGTGTTGCTAGGTCAGGCAAACATTGGTGGCTTGTTAGACCTAACAACATCTACATGTACACTAGCCCTACAGTAATGAATGCAGTCTGCAATCTAACTCTGGAAATACAATAACTTGTAACAAGTTAATAAACACAGGAGAACACATCAGATCTTAATGCATTAGGAAAATGGTCAACTGGTCAGATTGAAGAATGCTTTCCCTCATTATTTGTACTTGTTCTTCCCAGGCTAATGACTTCTTTATTGAAAAAATTGATTTCCTTGAAGACTCATAGCTAATAATCACAAGCCACCATGATTTTATTTCGATTAATTTAAGCCAGCGTTATGTACAACCTGCATAGAAAGGTCACTTATCTTGTTTCCCTTTAATGGTCGATTACTGTCATATATCTCTTGGCAGTGATCTTCACATGTAGGTTCCCTCTCTATAGAGGCTACTTTTTAATTCTCCATTAGGGATCTTCCTTGGATAATTCTTTTCTTCCTTACATCAACCTGTCTACTGAGACCACTTTTTCTTGATTCCAATAGGAACCCCCTCCCCCCTCTCCCCACCCCTACACAGGAGAACCTACATACAAAATACTATGACACCCTTTCAATAAAGACCATTCAGGTTTCTACTTTCTCAACAATATGAACAACCTGTACATAAAGATCGGCCAAGTTGACATATTCCCTCAGGCAGTCTTTCTACACAGGTTCACCTGCACTTCAAAATATAGTTGGACAGCTTGAGTAGTTCCTGTCCCAGTAGGTGCCCTTGTAGAGCCAGTCCTGTTCCCCTGTCAAGCTGTTGACATCAGCCTTGAACCAGAGAGGGGACCAGGTCTCTTTGCTCTTGTTCCGATGCTTCCGCCTCGCTCTCTGGTTCTCCTCCAGACGGTGTTTCTCAGATGAAGCTCCATCTGTTATCACATGTACAAAGAGGTAGGTGGTAATCATAATTACAATACTAGAAATCCTGATAATCATTTTATTGATAAATGTCCTTCAAAAAGTTCTGTATTTACTTTTAGACACACTGGCCCCCAAAATATGGAATTCTCTCCCCAGAGATATCTGTGATACTACATGCTTTAACTCTTTTAAATCTAAAATTAAAAATTACTTCATCTGTTTTTAAATCAATAATAATATTTGCATTTTAATTTGTCTACTATGTTTTGTACACTGTTTTGTTATTGTTATATCTTGTATAGGGAACTGTTAGAACTTGTATGTATCTTTTAATAACTGGAACTGCCTTGATAGAACCTTTTGATTTCATTTGCAGTTTCCCCAATTCATTTCTATTGCTGATTAACTTTTTATGATTCCGGTATATTTGTAGACATGTTTCCATTTTGTGCATGTTCCATAATCTGTATCTTTTTTTTTTTGAAACTTGAAACTTAAAAAACTCAAACTCCTGTTAGTCCCAGTCACTGTGCAGGGTGTAGGCTTACATGTATCAAGGCCTACTGCTATAGCTACTCATTGTGTAAGTTGTGCTGAATGTGGAAATCATTGATTTTGTAGAGAAATGTACTAATAGGTTTGATCATTTAAGCATGTCTGCCGACTGTGTATTGGTATACCAGATTCTTCTCATATTGGAGGGCTTCTTAAGACAACATAAGAAAAGTCCAAAATGTTCCTCCTTTTATCTAACTCACCAAAACCATTAAGAATCACATGAGAAAGAGAGAGAGAGAGTGAGAGAGAGAGAGAGAGAAGAAAAGAAAAAAGCAAGAAGATGAGGAAGAGGAAGAAAATTAGTCTAGCTTCAGCAAAACCCCTACAACCAAACTCAGAGGAAATGAGGAATTGTTTATGCTTACCTATGTCACCATTTTCTAATAATCTGATGTCTGGTCTTAACCTGCTGTCAGTACAGGGTAGTGATTGCTTCGTTCCATCACCGATTTCTTTTAGTCTCATTGCAAATGATGTGAAGGAATAGTACTGCAACAAAGGAAACAAAAAAAATTCAATTATGGTAAGTCAAGAGTGGTATTTTGTTCTTTACAACACAACGCTAATTAATATGTTCCTATATCCCACATGTTTCTTCTCCTCAACTTCGGCAAGCTGTCATTAGCAAAAATCAACTTCTAAGTAAAAAAGATCCAACCAAAGAAAAACTCTTCACAATCCATCTTTCTTCCTCAAGCAAGTGCCAGCTTGCCCTGCCCTTGCGTCACAGCATACAGCATTACAAAATCATCTGCAAACGAATGGTCAGCTTAGAACCCGGAGTTCATGCTTCATTCCTCTACGTGTGGACATCTGGGGGATGTTTCACAAAGATCCTAAGGCAAACTTATCTCTAAGTTGGACCTGAACATTATGAAGAGCCATTTATAGCCTTAAAATAAAATATATTCAAAAGCAAAAATTGAAGTATTTTAGACTTTTCATAAATTCCACATCAAGAACATGAAATCTCCTTGATAATAGAAAATATGAATGATTTGAATCAACATTTTATGCCTTTTAAAATAACTTTTACGAAATGTNAAAGAAAGACTCTTCACAATCCATCTTTCTTCCTCAAGCAAGTGCCAGCTCTGTGACCATGAGCTTGAAGATACTACTTTCTTGTTGTCTGCCCTGCCCTTGCGTCACAGCGTACAGCATTACAAAATCATCTCTAAACGTATGGTCAGCTTAGAACCTGGAGTTCATACTTCATTCCTCTACGTGTGGACATCTGGGGGTGTTTCACAAAGATCCCAAGTTAAACTTAACTCTAAGTTGGATTTAAACATTATGGAGAGCCATTTGTAGCCTTAAAATAAAATATATTCAAAAGCAAAAATCAAAGTATTTTTGACTTTTCATATATTTCACATCAAGAACATGAAATCTCCTTGATAATAGAAAATATAAATGATTTCAATCAACATTTTATGCTTTTTAAAATAACTTTTACAAAATGTTTTCAAAGATGCTAACAGCTTTCCATAATTGCTAATCCCCACTAAGAGATAAGTTCAACTTAGGATCTTTGTGAAACACCCCCAGTTCTCTTTATCCCAGACCTCTCCTCACTAAGGGACAAGAGAAACTTTCATCACTGCATCTTTCATCATTCTACTCTCTGCTCTGGATGATATCTAAGCTTGATATCTGAGCTCTTTGGCTACTCCACACATGCATGACTTCAGCTTTTCATGGTGTTGCTACCCCTGATCTTCCATATCATCAGAGGAAGAAGATTGCACCATAGATGGCCTTTCTACACATCGAGGGGTTAGTGACACAAAGACGTAACTCCATTTTGGCTATTTTGAGAAAAGGTGGTTTAAAGTGTCACTGAGCTCTTGGACCTTAAAGGCCCACTGCACTACTTGTAGTTACTTGCGCCCTCTATATAACAAACAGTGCCTAATCGGTGACCATTGGTCCCCCATGATCCTTCTTTTTTCTTATGTTAACTATGGCAGATAAGCTTTAAGGAGTTAAGTCTATGTTTCACTAGCCATTGACTTTAATAGGGTGTTGGTGGAGTTAAGTCTTTGTGTTTCCTGGAAAGCTCACATTGTTCCAAACATCAAATACTCATTTTGGCAAAATATGGAGTTATGTCTTTGTGTCACTGAACCCACGATATGTTGTCATGGTTCATATACATACTTGTGATGATTCTTCAGGCCGGGTTAGATTCTGCCATAAGATCTGAGAGTCCTTGTCTGGGCCATCGCCAACTGGATCACTCCCTGCTCCTGGTGAACTTGGAGGACTCTGTTGACAGTGCGGAGGTAGAGACCAAAGAGACAAAAGAACACTCATTACAAACTGTATTTTAGAGTATCAAGATCACTAATGTCCTTTGGCAAGACATTGATCTACATTTGTCATTCTCCACCCAGGTGTTAAATGGGTACCCAGTAGGATGCGAAAGTTAATGTGGTTGGATTAGCAAGTGGCGCTTGTAAAATGGCGACTGGCTGGAATGCTCTTCAGGGAGTGGAAAATGTGTATACATTGTGTTGGGGGTAAGCCTGAATCCAATGACCGGGGTAATAATATGTGCTGCGCCTAGAAACAAAGTATTAGGCGCTGTATAAATGTGAGCTATTATGATTTTTATCAAAAGGGTGGATTCTAAACCCCTACCAGATCTTGAAGAAGAGCAAGGGGGAACTTAATGAAAGATTCAGTAACATAAATTAAACTTGATCTGCACATCAAAGATGAGGATATCCATTCTCCATCCCTCTGAATTGCACAACACAGTGAACTAACTTTAACATAAAATGTATGCTCCAAGATCTAATATTGTATCTTTCAGGGTTTCGGACTTGCATCTTCATTAAAAAAATTGCATTGTGACATGAACGGAAAATACACAGACAGACACACACCGATATACCGGTAGTATCATTTTTGAGGCTGTATGGAAACCTGCTGTAAATTATCTATTCGATCACTTTAATATTGTGTAATACTTTTCACATTAGTTTGGTCAAGTTAAAAAGTGTACATGAATATACTGCAGCAAAAGCAAGACACAAGACAAGCCAGCTCAACACACTACTAACACTGATTCTATTTTTCTGTTCTACTTCCAATTGTCGATCTCCTCACGTACCTTTTCTGATACACTTGCTCTTCCTTTCCTCTTCTTCTCCTCCTTCCTGCTTTCAGGAGTATCTTTTTGAACAGCGCAGATGTACTCTGTCCACTTTCCATACAGATAGCACAGCTTCTTTCCCCTGTTAGAATCCAGAAGAAGACAAACCAAGTCAAGTCAAGTAAGGACTAAAGCATTACGCTGGTCAAGTATTCTGACAGGACCCCTACTTTTAACACAGTTTAAACCCAAATTTACTTGGTCCAAACTTTTATGAGTCTACTAAAAAGGAGGCCCAAGTGACTTTATTTCAAGATGAAAACAGGCCTCACCTATTAACATCATACATACCTGTACAACAATATCTTATTGTTCAAAATTGGCAATGAAAGGATTGTATAACCCAGTTCACATAAAGGTAATTGTAGAACAAATGGTGAAATACACAGAGACGGAATACTGGAAACGTGCTCATGAAAGTTATGTGATCATTATGCATTTATGCACAAGCAGAGCACTCCGTGATACACAGGTGGAAGTATTCTTTGAAAAGGCAAAACAAAGGGTAAATATGGAGCATCTCCATCGCTGTAGGAGTGATTATATTTCAATATGTACGAAATGGGACCTCTTCATGTTTTGCAGATCTGTGGATATTCAGGGTCATTGCAGCCATGGGCTTACTGTGAACTGGTCTATTGCCATTGAAAGGTTTTCTGTTGGCTTTCTATTTTGGCATTTTTTTTAAATAGTTAAAAAAACACAAAAATGTTTAAAGCAACATTTCCTGGTGTAAAATGTTTGGCAAGTCTAATAAGGAGCTATCACTTATTTTCTGCTCCTATCCCCCTCTACCAATAGTTTACATGCTGCTTTTATCAGAAGGGAAACAATTAAATACAACCTTTCATGCATAATGCTATAGAAAATAAGATGAAAAAAGAAAGAAACGAAAAGGGGTTAAGTTTGCTTACTGCTTGTCTGAGATATGACCCTCAATTTTGTGGAGATCTCGACCAAACCAGCCAGCCGGTTTGAAGTTGAGAACACTCTTAAGCCCTGTCTTGTGACTGATGATCTCTAGTGTGCCGTACTGCTCTATCCAGAGTCTACCCACGATGAGATTATGAACACACATCAGGACGTTGTGAAAGGTGTATGATTCACCATGTCTGTGATAAAACAGGAAAGAAACATAGAAAAAAAGCATTGATTAACTTTCCGTG
>BEXV01003736.1:8932-32945 GCA_003118195.1 Hemicentrotus pulcherrimus | reverse complement strand
GGGGGGGGGAAATAGAATTGTCTAATTGAAGAAGCATTTATGCAGGAGGAATAAAGGAGAGACAGCTCTACATGTACATGGAACTTCATCCGGCTACAGTCCAAGAGGCAGGAGTCTACATTTGACTGCCACTGATTCAACACACCTCATCACAAATCTTTCCTCTTTATGCTAATCAAGGAATCAAACATTGTCATCTACACAGAGAGAGAGAGAAAATACAAGAATACTGGAAACAGGAACCTTTAACATGTAATGATTGTCTATGAGAAATATTTCTAGTGCTTGTGTTTTCAGTAATTAGATCTTTGTGATACCGGTATTTATAGCGAGGGTAAATCAATGATGCACCCAAGAAATTATTCCAGAGCCAAAACATATTTTTCAGTGATCCCCCTCTGTTCCCTGTACAATTTTTGTCTACAGAAGTCTTATTTCAAATCATGTAAATCTAACATACCTAATTCTCTAAAATTTTGAAAATTATAATCATGCCTGTGATTTCTCCAGCAGACACCTGAATGACCTGATCTAGTATTGGATTTGCACAAGACATCATGTTTATTCATCTTACTGTGTGTTTTTGTAAATGACCAGTGTTCTGGTGACAAATAATCATGCTCTTATGGTGGAAATTATTATTAAAGTTTTGAAGTGAAGAAATTAATTTTGTTTTGTATTTTATTATTTGTAATCAAAACATTGTTACATGTAACTCATCAACAGTCGTTCCAGGTGTAGTAGGTGGGTAGGATTTATTCCTTGCATGCAATATGGTCGCTGTTGTAATGATATCCAAGGTCCTTCGGGAGCACAAGAGATGTATCGTAATATATGTGCGATACAATACAAGATCAGCATTTTATAACTTGTTGTTACATGTACACATTTGACACTACAAAATTATTATATTGAATATTATTCTTGAAATTAAAGCTCAGAATATTTTAATAGATTTTCTTAGATTGATCCAGAAGAGAACACAGCAATTGCTTCTACAGTGTACTTCTTTACATTTCTGAAATTCCAGAGCACCATTTTCATTAATGAAAAATGGCAGGTGTGGTTCACGTCGGTAATTTTGTTCTTACCATAATTATTGGTACACACAGATTTTGTGAAATTTACCGTAATATTCAGAGCTCTTTTTTTAAAGGTACTACATAGTACATTTATGTCCCATTTACAGGCCAAAAAAAAAAATGAATAAAGACTATTAGTCAAATCGACTTAACCCTCTGAAAAGGCCCATCTCCGCGAAAATTGCACACATGTCAAGTGAAGTGTATAGAATACTATGACAATTTCAATTCACTCATTTAATTTATGCAAATAAGGTCATAAAAATCACATTTCTACTCATATATTATTCATTCATATTTAAGCATTTTTTTTTGCTACATATATTCATAATAATACGACAATTTTTTTGGGAAGAGCCGGCTAATTTCTTATTTTATCTCTTGTTTTGATAATTTTGTATGTATTTCATTGTTTTTATGCCTCCGTTACAAAGTATTCGGAGGCATTGTGTTTTCGGCTTGTCCATCCGTACATCTCGTTCTTGATATCGCGTTATATCAAGAACCGACGGATGGATTCCTGCCAAACTTATGTATGTAACTTGCAGAGCCAATGAATTGATTAGATTTTGGGGATCAAAGGTCATGGGGCTCATTATATATGCCAAAATAGCTTGTGATCACATCATCATTAGAACTGATGGATGGATTACCATCAAACTCAAGATATGTACATTTCTCGCAAAGCCAGGGAATTGAGTAGATGTTTGGGTCATGAGGTCAAAGGGTTATACGTGTACATGTATATGAGAAATAGCTTTAATCACAATTTTCTGAGAACCTGTCAATGGATTACAACCGAACTTGAATTTGAAAAATTGCTTCCGTTTTGGGAGGCATCATCGTTCCATCAAAAAATTCTTTTAAAAGACACGAAAGAAAAAAAAAGTCAACGAGGCGCCATCCATATGCGTTTCCGAACAATCAGAAAAATCGTGGAGAGGAGGGGGGGGCAGTAAGTAATAGTCTGATTTTCAGACTATTGTACCGAATGGTTGTACGTTTTATGCTGCGCAAAGATTCAATCAGTTTAATTTTGGCCATAGTGGGTTATTGATGTAATCATGTACCCTTTACAGCTCATTTTATGTATGTTATTACCAAAGAAAAAGAAGAAGAAAAAAAAAAGCCAGTCACTCAGTGAAGTCTAGCAAGTAAACAGGTTTCCTTGCAAAAATTTGAATATCAGGACACTTCTAACGTTTAAATTTCGCAGATATATTCATAATTCCTGTAAAGTTCTACAGAATTTGATGTTGGCTGCAAAAGGGTTAAAGGCTAGCATTACAAAATGAAAACTCTCTCCTCCATCTTTACATTGTTCAAACTTCAATATGATTTGCTGAAGAAATTTGGAATTGTTGTGGTAGTAATAGAGGCTCATTCTTGAATTCCTTGGGACATATTTGTAGAAAGTGTTCTTTCAATCCATTCTGGCTATTGCACTATGATGTGATTGAGCACACAAACATGAAAAGCTGATATCTTTTTTCATTACTTGGTTTTCATTTTTGAAGTCTATTCATGATACTGTCGATATTGTTCGACTGTTTTGGCATCTAAAAAAAACATTTTAAAAATAAAAAAAAGCAGCTACTGGTAGATGATTTTCAAATGCAATTTTACAAACCAAGCTATAATCCATTAACCTGAATAGACATGCCAGCTGTAATGCACATACCAGCCATCGACAATAGATGCCTGAATAGATGGATACCAGTACCTGATGGGAAGAATGTCACTGCTGTGAGCTTCCAAGGCTACAATGTACCTATATATATATATATATATATGACCCTTCGAATTTTGACCTCGGACTTTCTAACACTATGAACATGACTGACAAAGAAAGCGAACAAAATATACAGTTAGACAAAGGAACATCCCTTCGCTGCTATTGTGTAAAAATGTGTAGAACAGGTGAATATGCATGCGACACAGTTTTACATAATAGCAGTAAAGGCATGTTCCTTTGTCTACCTGAGGAACTGTATATTTTGTCCGCTTTCTTTGTCAGTTATGTTCATAGTGTAATCTCTGCAAGATACATGACCCAAGTCGGTTCTTGTCGGTATGTACAGACAACCATAAAAATGTGTGCCTGTGATCCCTGAACAATACACCAAACCAAAGAATGAATAAATTAATTGACCCATCCCCACAATAACTAAGTTGTTTATTTAATTTACATAAAGTTTGTAATAACATCAACATTATGATCAAGGTATTCCATATATTAGCTGGTTTAAGCACTGTCACTTATGTCCTTTGGCAAGGCATAAATAATTTGAGGTTTGCTTGTTTTTATATTCCGAGCCAGTATACGAGTTAATGCCCTTCTGGCTCCAAATGGACCCGTTTTGTACATATATCCACAAAGCTAATCTTATTGTTTGACATGATTAACATGTAAGTATAATTGAAAAAAAAAAAGAAACACAATATTCTTGATAGTTCTATATGATGAATAAGTTATACAGTAAGCATGTATGTTAAATAGTTAATTAGTTAATAGATTCTGTTACCTCAATTCCATAAATACAGTCACTCTATATTTTCAGTATAAAATACTTTTTGATTTTGATGTAACAATTTTTTTGGGGGGGGGGGGGATAACATGATGTATTACAGGTTGATCTTTTCAAGATCTTCAAAATTTACTAAATCAATTACATGTACTTATGATTTCTATGGCATTAATGCTGACATTCGTATGTTTATGTTTAAAGCACATCTATACAATAATTAAGCATGCATGATTTCAAGAATTACATTTTATGATTTTAGTTGACAAAATATCAGGAATATTCATAGAAATTTGTGCAAGATATTGAGAATCCTGTCAAGAATTATTAAGTACCGGTAGTCCAATGTTTTTCTGGAAATACCACACATAAGCACTACAGAATTTGGCATGGGAGCAGCCTGTCCATTCCATCTAGGGTCTTACAAAGAAAGGTGTGTACGTTCCTGGTTCGGCATCTGGAAACTGAAATAGAAAGATTCAATATTTTCAGAAAGAGACGTCTTCATACATGTAGCACTATGAATATGATGGACAAAGAAAGCGGTCAAAATATACAGTTCCTCAGGTAGACAAAGGAACATCCCTTCACTGCTATTATGTAAAAAGGTGAATATGCTTGTGACACCTGTTCTACACATTTTTACATAATAGCAATGGACGGATGTTCCTTTGTCTACCTGAGGAACTGTATATTTTGTCCGCTTCTTTGTCAGTCATGTTCATAGTGTAGTGAGGGGGTTTGGTGGGATCTGATGGGGCATATTTTCTTTCAATCATAAGGAAAAGCATGAATGAAGTTTCATCGTTTTCTTTCGGATGCATTAAGATCTATGTACAAATGTTGTGTCCACATATACTTTGATTATTCTAATATGAATCATTTGGTTTCTTGTACAAAGTAATTTTATTTATTTAGTGCTGGAGGCTAAAAGGCACTGTCCATCAATCTAGTAATGTGCTGAGATATGTTTCTGTTTTTTATGTTTAAAGCAGATGCCCTACAGTACTGTTTTAAGGTCATAAAGTGTATCTTGGGTAGATAAGTAAAAATTTGTGGTGATATTTTAGAAACATGTTTCTGGAGAAAAAGCTGTTTGGCAGCCAGCATCCCCCATTTCCTACAATTATGAATCTACCCTTATGTATATGGGAGAATTTAAAGTACATGTAGTACATTGGATATATAGGAATATGTCCAAGTCAAGCAACTTGATGCCATCCTCACCCATTTTGTGAATTGGTCGACACAGGCTAGTCTAATGCGTTCAGCCACTGCTGGACTGTGGAGTGTGAAGTTTCCCAGGCCTTCATCAGATCTGGCCGACAAGATGGCATCCTTGATGGCAAAGAAGACAGAGGAGCCAAGGAAGAGAGGAGGCTCACCGACAGCCTGTTGGGTAGAAGGACAACATTCTCAGATACTATACTCGTATATATTACAAGCTAAATACACCCGGTACTTTGACATGTAATTATGCTTCCAAACACATTACAGGCCATGAAGATAAAATGTTGATCTTGTCGTAAGCATTTCATTCTTTTTCACAGAGAATTAAGAATAAGATTGAAGAAAATTTGATTATTTTACTTTTTGTGTAAAAAAATAGTGAAAAGAAACTGAATGGTACTCTTAGATATTCTATTTAATTGAGAAAAAAAAAAAAGGTGCAAAATGAACATTATACATTGGAGCTCGAAACACGTTTTACTTGATGCAAACATTCACATGTCATCATATGACATTATCATCTGTTCCGAGCCATTCTTGTAATATTATGAAACTTGCCTTTGAAGAACAAGTGTTGTTATGGTTTGCTGCATTCTGCAGGAGAGATACGTTGAACTCCGGAGGTACATCACCAAAGCCCGGTATCTTGTAGAAGCCTGGTCCCCTGGTCAGAAGGTGACCCTTAGGACTCCATCGATGGTCTTCAAGGGTGAACAATCCATAGCCCTGGGTAAAGGCACCTTCAATCTAGGGTGATGAAGCAGAATTACAGACGGAAAGAGATATTAGCACTGCCGAACTTGGGCCCAATAATATCCACAATTTTAGAATTTTAGAATTGGTTACTCGTGTAACTTATGAGTAACTATTGTCATTAGGTAATTATTTACAAGTAACGTTCGAACGGTATCAGATCAGATACCACCCTACGTCAACAACTTACACGCCCCAAAGATCCAATTCCTCCACATAGATGGGACGGCATTGTGTATAACATCCCTTGTAAAGGATGTGATAGATCCTACATCGGTGAAACTGCCCGTCCGAAAAGAAAGAATCACTGAACATAAGAGAGACGTCAGACTCCGTCGAACTGACAACTCAGCCGTAGCCGAACATGCTTGGGATAACCAGCATCAACCAGACTGGGACGGGGTTCAGTGCCTTTCCCATGAACGGCATTGGTATACACGGAGGGTGAAAGAAGCTATCAATATCCGTCTCAATCCTAATAATTTCAACAGAGACAACGTGATCGATATCCCCAAATTTTGGATGCGGACGATACGCTGCCATGACACTCGCCGTCCTGCCAGCCAACACTGGTCGATTCCATTCAGCAGACGGTCCGAGCCAGGCATTGTGCGTCATTGTTCCAATTATCGATCTTATTATGGACCGCTCCGCCGGTCCTCCCGGAGAGTTTAAAAGACCCTTGCTTACAGTAGTTATTATCATCTGACGAAGTGTAGCAGTTGCACACGAAACGTCGTGAACTTTTAGATTCCTTATTGACCACATTGCGAGACAAACGAATATCACTAGCGATATTATTTTCGATACTATATCCGCAATGAGTAATATATTTAGCAACGTTTTATTTGCCAAACTAACGACTATATGTTGTCGATTTGACTTAAGTGCTTCCAAGTAAGTAATAGTCTGATTTTCAGACCATGATTGGTCATACGTATGACCAATCGGTTTAATTTTGATCATTACAAGAAGATTTTTCTAAATTATAGAAGATTGGAAAATACAAACGCCTGGTTATTGTTGCCAATTTGAAGAGGGAAAGTAGATTCATTAAGACCTTTAAAAAACTTGAACTACTGAGGGATATCAAAATATGATGTGATTCAATAGCAAAAAGATACATGTAGGGGAAAATCATTTATCATGTATACCTGGCCAATGTCGATGGCAGGGTTGATGCTGTTTCCGACATCCATGACGATGTCTGTCCGGAGAGTGCGATGATCTCCAGTCAGGCAGTCGATCTCCACTTCGGACACGCCCACACCCCAAGAGAAATAATGGAACAGCTTGCCTTCGTTCTTCTCCCAGTCGTACGTCAGATCAGGGGTCCTTCAATATCAAGGAGAATTTCGAATGGTTTATCACACAATTAACAAATGAAAAGATCCACACAGATGCGGGAGGATCAAGGTGTAAGCTGAAATACAAAGTCTGTAGCTTTATTCACCAATTCGTAAAAAAATCTTTGATAAATTGACAAAAAATAATTTGAGCTAGATAAAGAAGTACAGATTTTCATTTGATTCATAGTTTGTTATCTTACAGCAAGATATGAAATGTTACAGTCTGTGTATTCAAAGAACATGAACAGGATTGGAGCAACGGTAGTAGTATTTATTGATTCATGCACAAGATACACAAACATACATAATGGTAACTTACTTGTAGAAACCTGTACTAGATAGGCTCACTCTGTCCCTATATGCTGCATCAACCTAAATCAACAAAACCATGAATTTTTATTCTAAAAATAATTCTTACACAACAAAATTTCATAAACGTGGAAGTGTGACAATAGTACCATAGATACAGCATCATTTTGAGAAAAATATCCACAAAAACTGTAAAGTAGCAAAGTGATTCATAAGAAATAAACTATATATGCATATGTTTTTTTATGTGCACTTCAACAAAAGATAATAACTGATGACAGTAGCATGATATACCACAAAATTCTAAATAGATTTGAAATATTACTTATAAATAACTCAAGTGGTCGATTTGTGCATTACCCGAACTTAATTGAAAATAAAGAATACATGAGGGAAATATTTATAATACAAGTTTTGATTTCATTTTTTAAAGGAATAGCTCCCCAGCCCCTGCCCCCAGCCCCCCAACAAAAAGGTAGAAGGAAATGGCTAGTACATGTACCTTAGCTAAGACTTACCCACTCATCCCAGTTGCCTTTAGGGCTGGCATGCATGTAAGGCTCTAATCTCTGTACAAGAGTCTGACAAGCATTCTGTGGAAAGAGAAAAGTTGCAAACGAATATAAGCTATAAAAAGACTTGTTCTGTATTGTTTTATTTACCTAAGGTGCTATATATGAAGCACAATTAAAGTACACATGATAGAACAAATGGCTTCTGGTCGTATGCAATGATAAGATTATTGAAGACCAACATCTTAACAAACCAGTTTAAAGCAGAATAATTGTTTAATAAAAAACAGAATTTTAGTGTTGTTTTAAAAAAAAAACAGTTAAGATTTACATTCCTAAAAGTCACTCTGTGTTTCTTTTCTTGGTTATCTAGTAAATCACTGTTCAAAATGATTGGCGTTTCAGGAGTGGACATACCTCGATAGCCCTGCCGTTGAGATCAGACCCAGTGCTGGCGGCCGTGGGTGAGGTGTTGGGTACCTTACTGGTGTCGGTCTCTGACAGGTGAATCTTACTCTCCGGGATACCTAGAGTTCTGGATGCGACCTGGATCATCTTGGTATGAAGCCCCTGACCCATCTCAATCCCACCGTGGGTCACCAGCACAGAACCATCGGTGTAGATGTGCACAAGAGCACCGGCCTGGCAGGGAGAGAATCGGTGGTCTAAATTAGAAGTTCCCAAACTCATTTTTATTCAAAATCAATACAAAAAATGAAAAATGAACATTGCATAAGCTACAGGTTTGAATAAATGGTCTTCCACCTCGGTCACATCGTATCACCAAACCAACTCCCTACATGCTGTAGGTGGCAAAACCAACCCAATAAATTGATCATTGGACAAATAGGAATGTTTACAATATTCATCTTGAAACAGAACCAAGTTCCTTGATAAGTTTATAAGTCTGACAGGCAGAAATAAGGTTCATTTATGATCATTTTTTTCAGAAACTTGGAACAGAGGGGGTTAAAAGTGAAACTGATATAAAACAATATAAATCTCCACAAAACAATATAAATCTCCACATGGTTAATTATGCACTGACCCCACATGTCTCCATTTAAAAAAAAGCATGAATAATTAAATGATCAGAAAATCTAGAATCGAGGCATATTTCTTGTGTCACCTAATGTGCCATTGTTCTGAACTGACTGTCAAAATAGAGAAAATTCTGGTTTTGTGAGATTTCTCAAAGAATCATATGCTTCTAACCTGGTTCAGGAAGCGAGCAGTAAAAGATATACCAAACTTGGTTGGCGTTATGGCAAGACCTCTCTTCTTCCATCTGTTCTCACTGATAACAAACAAATTAATATATTAAAGATAAATGGCTACATACATTGTATCAAAGACCACATAATCTTTGAAAATCATGAAATTTGTTATTGTAGGCTTCCTGTTCTTTTACTGGATATTGTATTCCTGTGTTTTTTCAGATATCTATGAAATGAATTGAATGAAGTTTACAAAAAGGCTGACAAATCAAAAATTAAATCTAAGCAATTGAGAATGTTTTGGTCTATCAAATGACTCTATATAACCAATAATATTTTGAAAACTAAAGACCAGCTTAACCTAAAGCATGTCACTATCAGAGTTTTATTCCAAACCACATACAATAATTTTCTCTATACCCGGTATATGCAATTATGTATAATAGTAGATACCCAATCGCCGTTTAATGCTACAGGATGTATGAAAGCCAAACATTTTTTGAACAACATTCAACAGAGGGGGCCCCCATAGTATGTAGCTTAAAAAGCCTAAAATAAGAGAGCCCCCAAAACCAGTAACTAATGTCATTCCGCATAGGAAGGAGTGGACTTCACTCCCCTATTAATGAAGTACTACATCGACAGGTAGCATTTCTAAGGAGGGTGTGGCCACTCGTTACCCCTGTGACATTACCTGTTAAAGATATCCACATTCTTCCTTCTGGTTTCATAGTTGCTCTTCTCAAGGCACTGGTCCCAGCATCGTTTCAGCTGGCATCCAGTCAACACCTGCTTACATGGGGTCACATCACCTTCCGAATAGAAGTTCAACTCTCTCACCTACCGTGAAAAGGAACCAAGTATTAGTCACTCACTCATAACTAACAATTCAATTATTCACTGTCAAGCCTGCTAATAGCAACCACAAGTGTAGAAGGATCACCTGTTCATAAAGACCACCTTTTTGTTACCATTGAAACAAAATTGTATTCCCATTGACACCTACATATGCTCATAAAGAACGCTTTTCATGTCTCCCTTGAGGGGTCTTTGCATAGTAATAAATGACCTACAGGTAGCCTAGCAAATTTATGGAATGAATAGATGCATATAGAATGCAAAGTGCACAACTATTCGAATCTCGATTTATGGCATAAAGGTGGAACCATATCATTACAACACTGAGCTGATAAAATTCTCTCCCACTTTGAGATGGCTAAAAATGTCATCCATTTACCTTGAATGAAAACTTTTAATACACCAATATCACCAAAACAGATATAGGCTAAATTATCTGCTCATTTCCATATTTATCTGTATTTATTAAAATATTCATCTTCTCCTCTATATCCTGATTTGTTTAAATTGGCCTGTTTTACTATTGTCTTCTTGTGTAATTAATTACTTGTGCATTTAATCATTTAATAGCAAACAGTATTTGGTCAAAACTTATGCACCAAATAAAAGCTGAATTCAGACTCCATGATGTTTTTCATTGACAAACTAACTTTAAATAAAGAAATGGCAATTAATTTGTCAGTTGCAGGGAGCATTTTGGCAAAATATTAACAATATGTGATTTAATTAGATCTCCAAAATCACCCAGCTTCACAAGTTTATGAATGACAGAAGAGCCCTCAGAAAACTTCATTGAAACTAGATGGAACTTCGACTGCGTGCAGTCGAAAATGATGCCTCCGCCAAAGAGCAATTTTACAAACCAAAACAGACACAATTTTTTAAATTCAAGTTTCATCTTTGGGTTTTAATGATAATGCATACACAAGCTATTTAAAGGCATACATAATGAGCCACATGACCTTTGACCTGATGACCTGTAAATCTAATCAGTTTATTGGCTGTGTAAGATACATACATGACTTAAGTTTGGCAGGAATCCATCTATCGGTTCTTGAGATAACGCGATCATGAGCCATTTTTGCAAATATAATGATCCTGTGACCTTTGACCTCGGATCTCGTGACCTCAAAATCTAATCAGTTCATTGGCTCTCTAAGATACATACATGACCCAAGTTTGGCGGGAATCCATCGATCACAAGAACGGGACGTACGGGCGGACAACCCAAAAACATAATGCCTCCGATAAAAAAAGGACAGTTTGAAAAGCCTATCATGATGAAAGAAAGACATACGTAATTATACTATTATCAAAGCCACCAATAACCTTTTACCTTTTTTTGGGAGAGCCCTAACTTGATGGCGATGTCTGTCATGAAGGATTCACAGATGACCATCGCCTGTGGCCCACCAAAGCCTCGGAATGCTGTGTTGGACGGTAGGTTGGTCCGACAGAGACGACCGTAGACCCGTGTGACAGGGAAACGGTAGACATTGTCAATATGAGTTACTGCTCTTTCAAGTACCTAGGAGTTTGAAGGATACAATAAAGTTTGAACTACATCCCTGTCACATCAGGTTTCTCACCAGTGTACACACTCTTGGTGCCCTTATCAATAACAGGGCTATGAATTGGGTAAAAATACAAAGGGCAATTCTGTTTAATCCTCCAAAAAAAAGAACCCTGCCCCCTTTCCCATAATTTAACCTAGTGTGATCAAGTTCTACTGAGAAGCATGGCCACTATGCTGGGTTGTTTAGACTTATCTACATTTATAGACCTCTAAAAAAAAACTTATTTGGAGTACCATAAAGGGTTTGTAATGATAAATCCTTTTGAAGATAACAATGATAATGCTCACAAATTATTTTTCACCTCTTACCAGAACCTTCTTTTTAACGATATACTATCTTTTCATGGAGGAGGGCAAGGGGGGGAGGGGGGTGGGGGAAAGGAAGAGAGAATGAACTACAGTGTTCACTATCCCACCAACTTCTTTTAACAACTGGCAGGTCACCACATGCTAAACCGATGCCTACATATTTCCCTTTTCTTGATCTACAAGAGCTTGTGAGAGTACATTCGACACTTACAGCAGCAGAGAGATCGTAGCTGAATCCAGCATTGCCATACATCTCAATGTCCAACGCAGTGAGTTTGCCCTCGTTGGTGAAACCAACCTTGTAGCGACCCAGGAAGGGATTCCTACCTCCTGTGGACATCATGTCCTCATCTCTGTCCATCATATACCTCACAGGTCGGTTCAGTCTAAGGTGAGTTATGGTAAAAATAGCAAACATGATCACATCTGAATTGATAAGCAATTTGTCTCTTAAGATATGAAGTAATGAAAATTAATTTCCCCCCCCCCCCCACACTGCCTTGAACAAATGATCAATCCCTCTAAACTTTCTTATTTTCTTTCTATCAGGTATGATCCTAGAGAATATCTCTCGAAAGGTTTTTTAGTACATCACTTTCAGGTCTAAAAGATCATATTAAAATAGGACTAGTAAATCTAAATTTATTGCATACTTTTAATCTCTTGGTATCTCAAAGATATGAAGAAAACCCTGGTAACCTGTCCGACACAGTGAATCAGTACGATACATGTACATATCAACCGGCCTCCGCACCACATATCAACTCGCCCTCGTGCGTTCAACTCGTGCGTTCCACAGGGAAAACTTGCCAAAACTCCCACCCAATGCCTCCATCACTTCCATAACTTATTGCTTGCCCACCAGCATGGCTATCTGATAGTTGATGACATCATGCAAAAACTCTATAGTAAGTTCAAAATGAGCCAAAACTCTATACTAAGTTAAAAATGAGACAATCTGGAAAGTTTCTGTGTAATTCTAGGTGCTTTGCACAGGTCACTGCAATCGTGTCCCCAATCAATGTGTGCAACATGCCTAGAGTGAAAGACAGAGGAACAGGAGAGATAGAGAGAAGGAAAGAGCATACCGGTACATAGATGGAATATGGTAATCTTACTTGTTGGCAGCCAGAGCACATATAGTAGCTAGCATTGAGCTTCTACTTTCCTTGCCTCCAAACCCTCCTCCGACCCGCTTGGTACGACATACAATACGATTGAATGGGACACCTAGAGCTATGGAGGTGATTTTCTGTAATGGATGTAGACAGTACAATCCTTACAAGTCAAGACAACTCTCATGAATTATCATTAAAAAAAGAGCTATGACAAACTACTTTTGATGCGTCATTAGTCGCATTTTATCAGAGAAAAAAAAACTACACTAGAAATAACATAGCACTGAGAATATAAAATCTGATTATGTTAATCACTCCATATACAAACATTTCAAGCTAATTTTACAGCTTCTTATAAACAAAACACTTGCTTAAAAGGACTTGGTAACATTGTTCACATGAAAGATAATGGTGCGAAGGTAGTGACTTCAATGATTACAATTAAAGATAATTTGAGTGAAAACAGACCATTTTTAGTGATGCAAATTGGGAAAAACTGCTCTGATCGATTCCTTAATTCTCCCAACTATTTAATTACAGGTGAATGTAAATCGTCACAAACCTATGAATTGGCTCTATATACCGTTCCAGACATTTAGGTGTTGAAAGACTTTTAAAAGCCTGTCTTATTTTCATGGAAAAACGGTTGGGAGAATTTACTGTTTTATTGAGGGTTTTGCACAGTGACGCCTTCAAAGAAAACCACAAATATCTTATGTTTTGAGAATTTTTGCATGTTAGTACATTTTATAATCAAGTGTAAGAAGAACATTATCGTTTTTCCTCATATAAAAGGAGCAATTTGAGCAAGAAGACAACATTCTGTTAACACGAGTCTGCACAGTGTTTCAAATACCACTAAAAATATTAAAAAATCATCAAACAAACCTGAGCTTCTGTGGGATGTTGTGTCGATAGGAAGATCTCCATCTCCCCATCCTCGCCTTTAGGAACGGCAAAGGCACACTGTGTCTCAAGGTAGAAATGCTCTTGACCTCCGACCTTCATCTCACCCTCGATCACATGATCGGACTTCTCCAAGGCCTCTGCAACATTGCCGTTCTGGAAGCCTTTGGTGATAGGGAAGAAAGACTGCTTGGCTATGGCATCCTGTTAGATGCAAACAAAACAGTAATGCATTGGAGAGAACATGATGTAACATTATACATTGACTGGCCTGGGCATGGAGCAGGTAATGGATAATGGATAAATGGACCAAAATCCTTATTGCAAACAGCAAACATCAGAAAATGTGATTAATCTTGCCGGTATAAAAAATGCAAACACTTTTTGAAACTTAGTGACATGAAAAGACATATCCAAAATGCAAAAGATGTAATTTGACAAAGCTGGATGACATGACGTAAAATCCTCGTAGCAAAATTGAAAGAAACACTGATCCCTATGTTAACAATGTGGTTTTGCCAGTATCGTTGCTGGAAAAAGAGAGATTGACAGATCGCCATAGTAATAACCACTGACCTAGAGGTCACAGTGGTAGTAACCCTAATGTGCCTACACTGGGTTGTCCACATGTGCAGCCGAAGTGTCCCCTTAATAACAATCCACACAGAAATCAGTCCTCATTAAGAAGCTGAATTCGGTTGCATGAGTATTCACTGATAATAAAAGTACATGTTAATATCAATAAAGATATAACAAGCTTCTGACCCAGACAGAAAATCGTCAAATAGTACAGTGTAAAGAGGACTTTCCTGTTGTTATCAATGCGCGGGTGATAAGGGGGTGTTTCAAAACCAGAGTTGAGGACTCATAATTTATGAATGGGTTCTTTTAACCAGGAAAAACCTGAGGACTGTCGCTTTGACTTGGAGAAAAAGACTAGGCTAAGATGATGAAGAAGAAGATGATGAAGAAGAAGAAGAAGAAAAGAGCCACACACCAGCGAGAGAGAGAGGGGTGGGAGAGACAGAGAACTAGGGAAGGGAGAGGTAGATAGAAAGGAGAGGAGGGAGAGGGGAGAGAGACTGAAAGAGGCCTGAAAAAAAAAGAGAGAGAGACGGAAAGTAGCGCAAACGCTATGTTTGAAAAACAAGTTGATCAGCTGGGTTAGGCCTCCTCTGCAGCAAGCAAAGAAGGGGTATTTCAACACCCTACTTCATGGCCACTTACTCGGGTTTGCGAGCTACGAGGATCAGACGTAATGGAAACTCTAGATAAGACTAAGCCTAATCCAGATTGTATCTATAGAAAACCAGCCCATGTCTCCAAAATAATGATTTTGTGTTTGTGACATATCTCTTTGATCCAATACAGTTTGCCAGCAGCTAACTTAGTGTCAATATAAGAATAGAACTCACCTCAATAGTAATAATAGGTTCTAATTCCTCATACTGTATCTGTACTAGTTTTGCTCCTCTCTGTGCTAAGGCCTGTGTGTCTGCTACTATAGCTCCTATTGGCTGTCCTACATGGTGAACCTGAAAGAAATTTAAAACATTGATTTAAAGAAAGAAATTTAAAACATTGATTTAAAGAAATCAAGGAAATTCAATCAACCCAAACATGTTCTAACATGGTCTACATGTAGTTTCTTCTCTTCGTTCATTTTCTTTATTAGAGATAATACAGAAACACCTGCAAGAGTAATTAAAATTTTTAAATATTTAAAATGTGTTTTTTTTTATATTCTTATATATAAACAATTATACTGCTTTCTTTTAGAGGTACTGGTTATAACTATGGGCCTCCGTGACTCAAATAATACTATTGGATTCACTGATGAAACTCAGAGCACAGGGAGATTATTTGTGTATAGAGTTAAATAAACTTCAGGACCAGCAAATTGTCCTAATTCTTTTTACCTCTGTTGATGCCAGCAGTTCTTCATCACGGAACACAGATCCTACTTGATTACTCCCAATCACATCCTTGTAGCTTACAAAATCATGCACGCCCTCTAGTGACAGCGCCTTGGACGGATCAACCGATCTGTTAACATAAGGAGATGAAAGATTACCGTACCAGACTTGTGAGAAGTACAACATGGAGTACATTGATACATAATCAGATTTGATACAAGTCTCTAAAACATTGTTAGAAATATGTTATTTGAAGAACAAACTTACTTTTTCACGATACAATTTCGATATATAGAATGTATAATACATGTAAAATTACCACAGTATTTATTTACTTACATGATTTTTGCACGTGCTTTCTGGCTCATAACAAAAGCCAGATACAGCTCACCTGAAACAGATAAAAAGAAGAAGAGGTTTTAGGGTAAATACAAACGTGCATTTTATTTCACTAAACCTATTTTTTTAAACATATAATAAAATAACTTCTTAAGTAAAACAAAATATATTATTAAAAAAAGAGTAATTTTAGATTTAAGGTTTGAAAAATTCAACAGAAATTAGGGAAATTAGGAAATCGCACATACATAATACCATCATACAGTATAAATAGTATAGGTGGAAATATATTTGTAATTTCAATTTTTGTGCAGGCGATTTTTGTGCAGCATACTAACTGAATTTATCCACACTCAATGTGAATAGAATCACAGGTGTCTGCAATGCATTTCATTACAACATCATATATAAGTGTAAGTGTAAGAATTCCACTGTTATAAAAACTGTTTTCGAGTCCAAAGGCAGCCCACTTAGCACTATTACCATTGATTCATGCCAGCAGAAGAGCTGGAATAAATACTAATAATAAACAAGGCCAACACACAGACTAGTGTGGTTGAGTGTTATGATGTGTGATTGTCATGCAAACCCTAGTATGTCATTAGCTGAATGTGTTCATGTTCAGTTGTGTATACTAGACTTGCATGCTGACCTTGTTTGCTCACTGCATCCACTACATTATTTAGCACAGGCAGCTTATATACCCTTGCAATTTCTATATCTCGTTTTTTTCTGGTTACTTTTCTGTAGTTTTACTAAGAACCACCCCATGGGAGGAAGAAATGCATAAACATTAGCTTGTGCATGAATTAAACATGTATTTGAATGATTAATGAACCTCAAATACCAACCTAACAAGAGATGTGACTTACAAACCTCTAAACTATTCAAGCAGGCTTTACATGTATACACATGAATGTCTTGGGACAGACACAAATTATGCATTCAAATCTATGGATGCTTGTTCACCCATAATAGAACCGGCCAAGATTAAAGAACTGGCATTCTTGTATTCTTGACTTCTTTGTATCTCAATTGTCAGAATGCACACATTGGAATGTTGTTAGGGAAGTAATCATGTAAAAGTTTTAGTAACCAATATACTGTAAGCTGGTCTATTATGAACGATTCTTCTTCCATCTGTTACAAGGTATTGTATTTCAATATATGCAGTTTGCATTCAGACTGTTGAAATACAATTATTCATAACAGGTGAACGAAATAATTTGTCACGAGGAACTTAACAAAGATGTGTAGATTAAATTTGATTACATTAGGAAAAATGGCCCATTGGCTTGCATGTATAATTGATCAATTCCCATGCTATAATGGGCAATAACACCGCTTTATCAATGCCCTAAAGAATGCCCTGAAGATTGCTGTAGACAAATGACTTATATAAAAAAGAAATGATCATCAAAGGTTACCTAAAAAGGGAATGTTTCTTGCTATTCTCGGTATTACCACCTAGTGTTTCTGCATCTCACCTGCTATACTAGGCATATCATCAATGTAGATTGCTTCCCCGGTTGTCTGTTTGTAAGCGGACTTGTGGACAAGTGGACGACCAACGGGATCTTGTTTGGGTTGTCCCGGGGCAACCTCCTGTTGGAAACAAAAATAGTTTGTCAGAGGTCTTTTGCTTTACAAAAGTACAGATAGATTCATGGCTCATGAGCCAGATGTTTGAACATTACCTAACACCATAGCATTTAACATCGGGGTGTATCTAAAATTTCAAAAAAGAGAGAGCACAACTCTGAAATATCTGACACAATGATTTTAAAAAAAAACCAACAACAACAACACCATAGAGTATCACATGTTTCAGGTGTATTTTGGGTCTAAAATTTGAACAAGGGCACAATTGTTTGTGTACTAAAAATGTTTGAGTGCATTTTTTTAAAGGAGGGGCATACAAATATCTTTATATGAAATTGCTCTGATATAATCCCTTTTTATCTAAATTACAGAAAATTAGACAGAATGATAGTCAGAACAGAAGCTATGGGGAACTCTAAACATAACATAAGCGATTTTCTTTTTGCAAGCTATTTGTGGAATAAATCATACCTTGAGAGTTTACAGGAGTGATCATTCTAAAAGCTTTTGAAAAGAAGATCTTGTAGCTCCAATATAATTTTTTTACAAAGTGAAAAATTAAACACGTTAGAACAGAATCTAATATGACCTGTTTAATAGCGAGTTATTTCTAGAGGTATTTTCCAATTTTGATGCAAAGCAATAGCATACCTGATAGAATTGTGTAGCATTTATAGCTTGCTGGTGGTGTACTGAGGTAGCTGATTTAAAGTTGGATGGAATGCTTTCACTGGTGATTGACGGCTGTAACAAATAATAACAGAAAATGAAAGAAAACAGTTTTCAAATTAAACATACATTGATAGTAATTGAAATTTTCATTAAATGTTCTCGTCATTGAAAAAGGAAATTCAGAGCAAATCAATCAATGTGTATGTTCTCCATAACACAAATCATGGACTTAAATGAAAGCGTTCATAAAACAATAATTTTGCATTTGAAGGAAAAATGATAAGAACCAGTTGACAATAAACACTTCAAAAATTACAACTGCCATATGGAGAACATTATACATACAATTCACCTTCTTTCTCTAAATTTGAGATTAACTATTAAACCATTATTTACCTGATTGGCTGAAATCTGTTCCAAAACCATGAGATAAAACTTGAAGAAGAAACTGATGGTCAGAGATTTCCTGTAAGACTCCATACCCCCAGGGGAACCAGCAGGGAGGGGTAGGTCTTCAGCAAGGGACGAGAAAGTGGCTTCCATTATTGACTCATCCCACTTCCTACGAAGAGCAGAAAAATTAGGGGGATGGAAAATGATTCATTAACAGGCACATCATCTCAAATTTACTTTTCTTTGAAAAGGTGTATTAATGTGTTCCCACTACGATGTATACATCATTGTGGTTTGAATGTGTATGTGGGTTCTTGTGGAATTTGATGACTACCTGAAATGCTCAACTAAGTCATGTGGGGGACATGCACTTAAAGACAAATAATTGAATTCAATCTAGGGATTGGTGTAACAAGTCATTTTTATTTGTTCTTTGGAGAGCACTATAAAAATTGAGATATTTAATACTCAAGAAAAATACATATATAAATATAAATACACGCATATCATCTGAGTGTTTATACGTAAATTTGAATTGAAAACAATTTTTGTAATAGTATTCGGCAATGATAGTCCTAAACTGACTGACTTGCCTAAATCAAACAAAAACAACACCTCAGGTGCTCAAAAGGTCAGTCTCTTACATGAAGATGTGTAACAACAGAACACAAGAGAGCACTTCAGAAAATGAGAATGGAATTTTAAGAATCCAAAGATGAGAGAGAGAGACAGAAGTAGACTGACAGCTAGAGAGACAGAGAAAGAGACAGACAGACATATAGACTAACAACAGAATCTTACAGACAGAAAGTGAGAAAAAATATTTAAAGAGACTATAATGAAATTTGCAATATAAGTGAAGAATAATGTACATGTATGAAGGTGCATTTATTTTAGTGTTAATGCTAGTCCTAGAGGTATGTTTTCTTCCTTCAAATGATATTCTACTCACTTTCCTAGTAGTTTCTGCATGGTCTTGAGAGCTAGTACAGTAGTAGCTGCCATGCCTCCATATGCTAGACTCACATCCTGGATTATGTTACTTCCTTCATCCAGCACCACTCTCATACCAGCATTCACAATGGCGATGTCGTCTTCACGGCGGGGTGATTGCTTGTAAGCATGAAAGTACTCATTCTAGACAAGAAAACAAGAAGTGGAAAGCAAGATAACTCAGTGTATAAGAGCAAAGCAATGCTCTGGGATCATGGTCTCTGGTTTTGAATCATTTCTGTACACTCCAGTCAGGCCTTAATCATAAAGACCTTATCCTACAAACAGGAATTTAAAGGAGAATGAAACTGAACAAACATTTGTTTATTTCTTTATAATCAAAGATTTAATCATTGATTTATCTTATTCAGAATTGTCAGATTTTTTTTTTTAAACCTGAAATTACTCCTGTTAAATAACTTAATAGCAAAGAAAACAATATCTCCAAAGTCTGCAGCTTCCTTGCTAGCCATTCTCCCATAGAAGAAGCCTGTTTTATTAAAATAGTGGTGTCAGAGTTTTACAACATTAATCATTTATCAATCTTACCAGTCATAATGGCTTCAATATCCAAAACAAATAATCGGTTGTAATAATCATATCAGTGATACATATCATCACCACCATCACCATCATCATCACCACCACCACCACCACCACCACCACCACCACCACCACCACCACCACCACCACCACCACCACCACCACCACCACCATCATCATTGCTATAATGGCAATTTACATTAGAAAACTGGTAATCAAGATCATTACCTCTTTTGTGAATGGAACAGTTATTGATTTAAGAACCTCATCAGGTTGGATAATGTTTCTCCTGTATCCAGTAAAGAAGTTCTCATCCATCACCACATATCTTGAACCTGGCAAGAGAAATAAGATTATGGATACTATGTCAGCATCTTGATATGAATCTGTTTGAAATTCATGTTCAACAATAAATTGAATTCATATATCCACCATAGCCCTCCAAAAACATTGTATATCGGTACATAGTTATTTTGTGTCTACTATTCATTCATTTAAAGTGCTATAAAAGGAAACAATACAAATATTCATTCCATTGGGCAACTATGGCTACTCATTCCTTTCATCTCATATTATGACTATCAATAATAATCATTGAAAACACATATATGGCATTACAACAGTCAAAATAATAATAATGTACCTACTCATTGGCTTGAATATACACATATCTACAACTCACAGCTTTCATAACATTGTCACTTACATTAGCAACGAGCAAAGAGACATGCATATGCTATTACAATGCTTACCTTGAGATTTTGATACCAATTCTAGGGTGCACCTAGCAGCCATGAATATGGGGTTTAAGTCTGAGATGGGACTACCAGTCACAATGTTGCCTCCAACAGCCTGTGGATAAATAAAATATATAAATGGTAAGTTTTGTAAGTATGTCAGAATTAAATATCAAGATAATAAAAAGCCCCTTATCCATAACAGTAATAAAAAGCAACTCATCCATAACAGTAAACCCAAGAATTGATCTAACATAAATCTTGAAAAGACTGCGCAAAAGGCAATATTCTTTTGATATTTCAAATGATATCAAGTGACATTGCCCCCTTGTGAAACTAATTAATACTTACAGCAACATTTCTGATCTGTGGACCGGCAAACCATCTCAGTATTTCAACAATGGCAGCAAATTTTCTGGTTGTGTGACCTAGGAAAGGAAAATACAAACATTAAAAAGCATTAGGGGAGCCTCCATATTTGGCCAGAAATATCATCAAATCATGAATTATATCTGAAATTTCTCAAAAATACATATACATGCATGAGTTTTTTTTTAATGCAATCAAATATTTGTATTATTTGCAGAATTTGATTTTCATTACCACTTTTCAGCGTTGTTCATATTCATATTCATTGTCTATAATGATACATGGTACATTCAATGACAGAAGCCCAGACAATATAATTAATAGAGTTGAACATAAATAAATTACCACGTACAGTTCTGTTAGCAAGTTTTTGACATGAATAAAAACTGGAGAATTGCAACTTGTACTGTGTCAGAAGATAAAAACATCTGCAACCTCAACATCATGTTACCATTTTGATGCACAAAAAGGAATTTAGGGGGGGGGGGGGTTAAAAATTCAATCAAGTTATGATTTTACGACTTTTGCATGAGTAATTCATAAAAAAAAAAACTTTCTTTAATAATTCAACAGGTTTTGTAAAATTCTAAAGAAGATATTCTTCAGAATGATAAAAAAAGATGGTAAATATGCACATGAACATCCACTAATAGCTGTTGTGAAATGAGCCTCCCGCTTCTAATACAGAGAACAGCCTTCAGATTTTATGAAAGAAATATTAAAGTGTACCTAACTATCCATTCTTACTTACCAGGGTGCTCATTGATATAACCTTTAAAGAATTCATCCATTCTTGTTAGACTGACCGATGACCCTACAACCACTCCATCAGCAGTGACCTTTATCTGGGTCAGGTCAGGTATCTGGGTCACTGATACCAAGGCCGGATAAAGCTGGTTCTTGAATTTAACCTCAACGCCTGCAAATCAAAGAGACACAAACAATAGAGGCGGGGCTTGTTTGATCTATAGCAACAATCCATTACATTCTCAATCTGTACATACTACGTGTATAGCTGATCTTATGCTAGCTGAACCTTTTCTGTTTGACTAGTACATGTAGCTGCCTCACTTGTATGATAACAGTATATTTATTTGAATATAAAAATAAACATTGCAGCTATATGAGCGAATCATTCATTTCTCAACACATTAAGAATCCACGAGAGGCCAATTTTTCTTTTTAAAAAACAGTCATTGTTTTGCTTGAAATCATCCAAATATGTCTTTGCAAGCCGATATAATCACATAAATCCACAAATTCTATTTCAATGGAAATGATAAATGGCGCTTTGAGTGTGATACCTATTTGACAACAGGTCCATAATCAAACTTTTGTTGAAAATTACCATTTTGATTAATAATGTCACAATTGCAACCAAATCAGACAAAACAGTGCATTGAATACCTTGAAGACTTACCAATCTCTGAATTACCACCAATGAGCTTTGCATGAGGGTATTTGACCTTCAGGTCAAGAAGTTCATCCAAGGTCACTGGTTGGTTCCATGTCACACGTTCCCCTTGGAAGCAAACTGTCTTTGCAGGTTCATTTGCACTTAGCTAAAAAGATTTCAAAATTTAAGATGTTATAGCAAGAAATGAATACCAACATGATTTTTCTTCTTTCAATGAATGATAACTATAAGGAATGGAATGAAATTGGTTAAAAAAAAAGAAAGTTGATTATTTTATCTAAAGATCTGGGATCAACATAAAAAATATATAATCAAGCTTTTCTACAATGCAATACATCTTGTCAGTGTTAAATAGAATCAAAACATTAATATCTTTGCTACCTAAAGCCAGGGGTAATATGATTAAAGGGTCCTCCAGGAGAACAGCATGGATACTGTTGAGGCTACCCTGGGTAAACAAGACACATTATTGTCATTTATTATTATTATCACCTTTACCTCAATAACTAATATGTTGAGGAGCATTGTCCATATATTTATATCATTAAAGTAACACAATAATTTGAGACACAGGAAACTCTTTTTAATGTGGAGGCTGAAAGGGTCAGTTTACAAAGAGGTAAGATATTTAAATAGCTGTTTTTGAAACAAGGATGAGCATTCTAAGGCTATTCAGAGCAAGATAAAATCAAGAAACTTTCAAATCTTACCAATAGGTCTGGTGGAAAGATGAGGTCTTGAGAAGGATCATACTTGGAGAATTCCTTGGGGTCAAACAACAGAGCTGGCTCCTGTTTTTTTTGAAGACAAAGAGAAAATACATGTACACATATGCTACAATATCAGGTAGCTCTAGCAGTACTATTCTGTTCCTTAATTAATATAATTCTATTGTATTTGTTTGTGTCTTTACTGTAATAGTTAACAAATGGTTATCAAATGCATCAAATCAAGTTTAAACACATAAATACAAATTCTCTGTCTGTGCCCCGAGTGGCAATGTATGTAAATGATCATTGCCTCTTTGATAATGACAGCAATCTTCAAAAAGGTTTGAATCTTCTCCATACACCAAAGTCATTATTATAATACCACTTCATGTATAACAAATTTGTACATGTACATTATTAATGACATAAAAATGGCTTTTGAGGTAGAAAAGCAGACCACAAAGCACTATTACCAGTGATTGATGCCAGAAGAAAACTAGATGGAATTTTGACTGCGCGCAGTCGAAAATGATGCCTCCGCCATAGAGCAATTTTTAAAATTCAAGTTGATTGTAATC
>BEXV01003735.1:23135-37171 GCA_003118195.1 Hemicentrotus pulcherrimus | reverse complement strand
AGAGAGAGAGAGAGGGGAGGGGGATAGAAGGGACACGGGGTAGAGGAGACAATTTCATGTAATATTTCAGATCAGGCGAATTACTGTAATAGAATGTGGCCGAGGAGTCAATTCAAACTCAAGAGGGCGCTATAATGCTATCATCCATATAAAGGGACCCTAATCATCCATAGAGATTCTAATACAGGATTTCTTTGCATGTTATGTAAGGTACTTTTGAACAGTTCATTTCATGTGCATGTTCATTTCAAGCTGTCATGCTATGCAGATTCTCTTAACAGAAATAAGAAACAAGGACAAATGGTATTGATGACATAAGAAGACTTTTTTATTCTCTGAAATAAAGCTATGATTGCACATTTAAATATAACTCTCTAAACAAACTGAATGAATTTATAAAGCTTTGAACACTGTGACATGATATATTGAGATTTAAAATCTACACAAACAATGAGTACTTGAATACAGAGTAATTTCATTCAACGATTAGATAAAGTAAAGGCACTGTATGAAGGCAAAGTTAAATTGGTATATTGCCGTTTGTTCTACAACCAGTTCATCTACTACCCAATTACACTATGTGATTGATTTGATTTGATTTTTAAAATTTATTTTCCACTCAAATATCCACAAATTAAAATGACATACGGTATATAAACCATACAGTATTACAATTTACAATAGGACAAACAAAATATACAAGTGACAAAATACTGATAAATTTTTACTTAATAACAAAAGTTTACAGAGTACACTTAAGTTTGAGAATATGACAAAATATTTGATATTGCTTGATTTAACTGAGAGGGGAAAAAAGGCAATCTCAGAAAAGCTAGGCTTGTTGAGCGAGATTCCCAGTATAAATTAGGTAATAGACCATTCACATGGTCTCATAATAATTTTGTCTACTTATCATTCGGTCTAATGACCATTTACGTTAATTATTTTTGAGTCTCATCTTCAATAAGTCTACTACCGATTTGATCTATTGTTCGTTTGGTCTTATTGCCAGTCTGTCTAATACCCACTTGGTCTACTATCCATATGGTCTAATAATCATATTAATAAACAAATGATTATTTGGATGGCAGACGCAATGGGCATTAGGCAAACTGGGAATTAGACCAACCGGCAATTAAACCAAATGGAAATTAGACCAAATAACTATCAGCCCAAACTGTCATTAGACCAAATGATAAGTAGACAAAATGATAGTTGGCTAGTGTGTGGATAGTAGACTGGCTGGCTTTAGACCATATGGGAATAGACCAAACTGCTCTATATAAATAGAACCACAGATCAGTTCACAATCTCAACCAAACTAGATAACAAGGCACTTCAACAAACTGAGCACATTAATGACACTTTGTTTCTACTGAACCAGTATATATATATGTCTCTACTTAAAGCTATGGTCACAAATCTGAGCAGCGACCGACCGATCAGTAGCCTGCTCGGTCACTGCTGGAATTTAGGCATCGCCCAGCAATTAGGTCGGTACCGGGTGGCGACCGCCCAGGCACCGAGTGTATTTTGACTCCGCGCTAAAACTTCAGCGGTGACCGAGCGGTGCCCTAAAAACGAGCGGTGCCTGGGTGGCCGCCGCTCGGTGGCCGGGCAGCCGCCGGGCAGAATTGGTTAAAAACTCGCCGCTCGGCCGCCAAGCAGTCTACTTTTGGGTAATGTGACCATAGCATAACACAAATGATTACATAATCTGAAAAAATGACCAACCATTACCAACGTCACTATGACTCAATGTAAAGAAAAATATTGATAACAGAGTGCATTTCAATAATAAATTAAAAAATGGAAGTAATGAAATAGACATGCATCAATCCCTGACACACACTCAAATCAAAACAACAAAAGCTATAAAAACATGCAGATTACTCTTCGCACAACATAAATTCAATATTAAGTAGAAGTGATTGTTATTTTATACTTTATGTCAGTGAAAGTAAATGGGAAATCTTGATTCAAATATTGGAAAGAGAAGTTTGATTTCATTTATGATACAATACAGTACTGATATGATTAGGCAGATTTCAAGATTTGATTTTTATAATTGCAAAATACCCTTGAGAAATTGTACACCAACCACCTTAAAGCCCCACTGCACTTCTTATAGCTACTTGCGCCCTCTACATAGCAAACAATGCCTAATCCGTGCCTGTTAGTCCCCAAAGATCCCCTTTTTCTTACCGGGGGTATGTTAATTGAGACCTGATTTGATGAGATAACCACCTGTCAGTGAACTTAGGAGGTCTTATCCCCCCTGGCCAAACTACCGGTAGTGCAAACCACCTTTAAACAAATGCTGTATATTTAAAAAAACCTGCACTTTAGCAACATTGATTAGCCTTTTCAGTACATGTATTATTTTTAACTCATACACCACAAAGGAAAGGTATTTTAATTATTAAAAACAAAGAAGAACAGTTTAAGGCACAAGTTGTGAAGGCAAAACAAAGTCAACTTGAATCAGATCCTAAACATTCAACATTTCAATAAATTAATACTTACACACATATCCTATTCATTTCAGTTCTCATCCAACATTTACATGAGTTTTTCTTCCAATTTCCTGGAAACAAGGCAAATTATTTGGTGGATACTGGATTCCATAGCAAATGTCAACATTTATGGACATTTAGAGTGTAATATAACTATCATATTTTAGTGCGTACGTAGTTATTCTACACTTTATAAAATATACTTTCAACAGTTTCTTGTAAAATAATTTCTTGTAAAAGATTACTCAGCTATGTGATAAACACAAAGCACTTAAGTATGAATGTATTAACTTCGGAACATTGGAAATATATTCTCTATTAATCACATAACAAATTACTTCAAAGAAACTACACCTAGTTCACAACTACATCATTCATACCCTTGGCAAGTTTTTTTAATGTTTTAAAGTTTGTGAAAAATTGATTTGTCCTGGTTTAGGGTTCTTAAGAATGTGTCATATTACAAGTTTACATCTAAAAGTGTTCAACAAAGGTCCTGATTCAACCAGTCCACCTTTCTTTGTTATGAAAAACACAAAAAACATCAAATTTACGAGGGGTATGAATAATTTAGTTGTTAATTGTATATAGCGGTACCTTTAAAACTTGCACAATTCAACAACAAAAACATGAGAAAAGAGGTTACAGGCCACAAACTCTTGAAGAGACCAGTTTTGTAAAAAAAATTATTAGACAACTGTTATGTTAGAAAACCTGTGACAAGCTTTTGAGGTTGGCAAGAGCACATTTTGAACACAAAACATGCATACAATTTCAGCATGTAATACAATTATTGTAAAGGTAAGGACACTTAGTCTTTCATAAGGCTTGTAAACAAAAAGTGAATAATATCAATATAATTCAAACATGTATATATAAACATAATACATTACAGTTAATGTGAAAAATAGGGCTTTTTATCTGATGGTAAATGTCACAGTGCAATAAGAAAGATTTCTCATCGCAAGTGCTCTCGTAACAAACTCCTTAATACAACTTATGAATACAAACGCTACAACATCACTCATCTACATATACCTATATCTATATACATAAGTATATAAGTTTATCAATAGTGACTACAGAATAAAAATATTCAAGGAAAATATGCAAGGAAAATATGCAAGGAAACTATGCAAAACCCTGTTTGTAACACTCAGTCTCTACTCAACAAAACAAAAAAAAAAAGGAAAGAGCAACAACAACAAAAAAAATCAGTCTATGTCTACATCTGCAATGGTTTAAGTGCACTGTAGAGAGTTCACTGATCAGACTTTCCAATGAGACAAAAAACGCTCCCAAATTATCTCTAGATTTTATTCTTAGTTTCTGCTATTTTGGCAGAGAAACTTCTAAACCACTTATTGATGCAAATGGATGATAATATTCCAGTACCACCAACTATTACAATTAGATATGCAACTACAGAGACAGAAAAAGACTTTTAAAATGTAAATCACTGTTTCTTCCTCATATTGAATCAAGGGTCCAGTGACACAAAGACATAACTCCTTATTTTGCCAAAATTAGTATTTGATATCAAAATGTTTAGAAATATGTGGGCTTTCCAGTAAACACAAAGACTTTACTTCACCCAACACCCCATTGAAGTCAATGGCTAGTGAAACATAGACTTAACTCTTTAATGCCCAAGTGCTCAGTGACATTTAAACCACTTTTTCTCAAAATGTCAAAAATGGAGTTATGTCTTTGTGTCCCTGACCCCTCGGAACGATGTTACTAGTTTAATCAACCAAATACCGAAGGCACATCCTGGCAGTAAATAAGACTTTGTGATTGGATGACATGACTATTCTAATCAAACATAATCAGGAGACATCAGTCTCAGACATGATCTAATCCTTATCTTAAAAGCCTACCGCACTACTTGTAGCTACTTGCGCCCTCTATATAACAAACAATGCCTAATCGGTGACCATTGGTCCTCCATGATCCTCTTTTTCTTATGTTAATTGAGAGCTGAGTTGATGAGATAACCACCTGTCCAGTGACCTTGCAGGGTGGTCTAATCCCTCCTATAAACTAGTACAGATAAGCTTTAACTCCCTGACTACTGGTACCAGGTGGATCCTGTAATAAAGTCTATGGGATTGAGAGGATACAGAAGTCAGAGGGTCAGTACCTAAACTGTGCATGTCTTTCAAGTGACTTTCTCTCTCTCTCTCTGCTGGCTACATTAAACTTTGGAAAATGCAACTGAATGCTTTAGTGAATTTTTGTCATATAAAATATGGAATAGTATTTGTCTATGAACCAAATTAATGAAGAGACCAGAAACTCAGTCCTGGGCCCCCTGGTATAAAGAGATGTGATTGATCCAAACCAATGGCAGGTCCTCTATTAAAATCAATAGTAATTTTGCAGTCCCCTATCTCTAATGTAAATAGTTGCGATTGAGATCAATTGAGTACCGAAGCTGTGACGTCATAAAAATCTATTTTTAGAATTTCTCAATTTTTTCTTCATTTTCCAAAAGAGCATCAAAATTAATGTCCGAATGCCGAAAACCAATTGAATATGTCAAGTATTGGCCGAGATATGACCATGTGAATAAATATATTCCCTATAGGAACTCAGTGTTATATACTCTGGCTCCTATCTCAGCCAATACTTAAAGGACAAGTGCACTCGAAAAATAACTTAATTTCAATAAAGGCAGAAAAATCAGACAAACCAATCAAAAAAAGTTTGAGCAAAATCGGATAACTAATAAGAAAGTTATGAACTTTTGAAAAAGTATGTTACACAATGGAACAGTGAGAATCACAACTCAAATTGCCAAGATGGTTATCAGTTTGTGACGTCATGTCCTCACAACTTATCAATTGCTTTACATAGTTTAATCCCATTAATTTCCCTTTTTATCCCCCAAAACTTGATTTCCCCATGCCTTAGCCCAGGTTATATGATTTGTATCATATTGCGTTCATGACATTTTCCAAAAACTTTTATGAACTTTGAAGAATTTATACTATTTTCTGAATATTGTATTTCATAATTATTGATTTTTTTAATATATAGTTTATCAAAATTCATTTTTTCATGATTTAACTGGACAAAAATTACTCTTTATTTGTGCATCCACACAAACATGCATTACTAACAATCTAACTTGGATGCTGGTGTGAAGAAATAGGATTCTTAGGGTGAAAATAGGAAATTTATATAATTAATATACAGAAAATAATGAGGGGATAGTGAGGACCATACGTCACAGACTCATGAGTGAGTTGCCAATTTGTGTAGTGATTTTCAAAGTTTTTCATGTCATTAAAAATTCATAACTTTCTTATTAGTTATCTGATTTTACTCAAACTTTTTTAGATTGGTTTGTCTAATTTTTCTGGTTCTATTGAAAGTAAGTTATTTTTGGAGTGGACTTGGGCTTTAACATATTCAATTGGTTTTCGACATTCAGACATTATTTTTGACGCTATTTCGGAAAAAGAAGAAAAAGTTGAGAAATTCTAAAACTAGATTTTTGATGACGTCACACTTCACCACTTTATTGCAACTAAGTGGTGATCAATATCAACTCTTAAAGATAAACTCTAGTTCTGGTAAAAAAAAGAAAATTAATTCTCACACAATCAAACGAAACTTACACTGAATGTTCAAGATTACAAATAAATAACATGTGCCAAACAATTTTGGAAGAAAATGTATACTGGCTGAGTAATGAGCAGAGAAAGACAAGGAAATCAAGGTAGTACTAGCCCCAACACCATGTGTGTTGTCCCATATATAGCTTTCTGTGTACAGTGCTTGTTACTTTACCAAGACTCGATCAAATTTATTATGATTTTGATGACTCCAGAACCTTGCAGTGTCCACCAATATACTTACATGCTACATGATCAACTGTTTCTGATCCTTTCCACACCTTTTCTTTCACAATGCAATCGCATTATCAGTACTAAAGTTTATCTTTAATAAGACGGGTCGTGGACATGAGAGGGGCATCTATTGTCACAAAGATCCTTCATGATTTTATCCATAAACCATGCAGAGACATTACTCTATGATGTTTCTTTCCATCTCCATAAGTATCAGCAAAACAATTGGCTTCATATTTTCATTTGGGAGTGTGAACACATTCTGACATAAATTTCTCGCAGGCTCTTCATTTTAATTCCAATCAACCATCCATCCATCCATCCAAAAGATATTTGATATAGAGCCTTTTCCTTGCAGTTACAAAGCGCTGCACACATGCTCGACAATGTTTGGGCCACTTAAAAACAAAACCATGCAGAAACATGATATGATTGCAAGGCGTCTCGCAGCATCATTTCCTCCCTTCTTCATACGTTACAGCACGTCAATCCGCTAAAACGCTCTTCTTGAAGTAGTAAGAACAGCATCTACAGTCACATCTCACATAGACTTTTCCATTATTGGATGACATGACTATTCCGATCATCCCAAGAGGCACGATTCTAAGACGTCTCGCAGCATCGCTTGCTGCCCTGTCCATCATCATCTGTGAGGTTGAGAGAGTTCTGGATCTCCTCATCTTCTTTGAGTAATAAGAGCTTGGACATAGAGGTGAATGCCTCAGTCACATTAGAGCCGGATTCTATGATGACTCGCAGCATCGTTTGCTGCCCTGTCCATCATCATCTGTGAGGTTGAGTGAGTTCTGGATCTCCTCATCTTCTTTGAGTAATAAGAGCTTGGACATACATGTGAAGGCCTCAGTCACATTAGAGCCGGATTTAGCACTCACTTCGTAGAAGTCACATTTATAGGACTGAAGAATGAGCGAGAGAGAACAAAATAATGACATGAAAATTGTAACCAGTTTGATATATTAATTGTTTGGATGAGATATCAACATCAATAATAATAACAATAATAGTGGGTTCTTGTATAGCGCTCATGTCAGTCAGATTCGACCCTCCAGGCGCTCCCAATTATTACCCTGGCTTTAGCAAGGCTGCCATACGGCGCTCTAGCATTTCAAGGAATAAATTCCTACCAGGTACCCATTTACTTCACCTGGGTGGAGTGTGGCAAATGTTAATCAATGTCTTGCCAAAGGATATTAGTGTGGCGGCGGGACTCGAACTGCGAACCTTGTGATCGACAGTCCGGCGACGTATCCACTTGACCACAACACCTCTACATGAGAAGACTTTAGTAATCGGATGTGAGATAGGTAAGTTAGATGATTACGTGGTAAACACTTTGATCAATTTTGCTCAATATGTTCATTAGAACTACATGTATGCTAAACGTTTGAAAACAAAAAGCAAAATTAATGGTAGAACTCTTTCAACTGATTTGACCTTGGTAATATATGAGTTTCGAGGCCGGTATTCTGAAAACAATGTTTTCTTGCAAGCTAGAAAAGTCGTCAATATATAAAGCATCAACTAAAACAATCCTCTATCTGGTCTGCATTATGTAGGAAGGACCAGGGGTGTGTTTCACAAAGACTAAGATCAACTTTAAGGTGGACTTGACTATGGCAGGCCGTTCATACCAATGTTTGCTCTCACCTTTTACTGGCATTGGTCTCTCACGGGACGTACCAATCATGGTCACAATCTACAGAATTTATATTTTTTTGATAGTACATTGTTGAAGGAAAAAATATTATCTAAAGATCATAATTGAGAGACCAATGGTGATAGCAACCAGTGGCATAAATTGCCTTCCATAGTTAAGTCAACCTTAAAGTTGATCTTAGTCTTTGTGAAACACACCCCTGGTCCTTCCTACATATGCAAACCAGATAGAGGATTGTTTTAGTTGATGTTGACTTGTATATATTGCGCCATTGCGAATATTAGCCAGTTGAGGTATCAATTGACATATAATTGTTGAAACAGTCCCTGTAAGGAGAGTCCCAAATAGGCCAATCAACATTGATTCCTGCTGCTCAGATGATGTCATGTTTCACTAATCTATTTATTAAAAAAAAGGGTCTCTAAATTTCTAGCACATGTAACATAAGAAGTTTGTGGAACACACAAAGTGATGGTATGGTAGACTATACATATAGCATGACACTAAACAAACTACCTCTAAAAGCAAGCCTCACCCTACCAAAAATATGTTTTTAAAGTGAATAAAAAATAAAAGAGAAATAACACCAGTGGGCCGCTACTCGAAAAATTAGTCTTAGTGTGTGGACATCCCATAGAAACGTGTGTTCATTTCATAACACATTCAATGGGATGTCCACGAATTTATACTTATGACGGTTTCAAGTATTAAACGGACCCCAGGTTTAACTGCACTGTTCTCTGGCAGTTCAAGGATCAACTCCAGCCAGCTCATAAATGTCAAGGGCTTACCTCTGACAAGCTATGACCCACTTCCTCTTTGATCTGTCTATCCTCCGTACAGTCACACTTGTTGCCTAGCAACATCTTCACCACATGACCATCAGTCGTCTCCTGTGAGATGGAAACACTTAATTAGTTTTCTTCGTTTCCATCTCAATCTATATTTTTTTGAGTTTCAAATGTGTACCGGTATTTACATTCAAGATTCAATATTTATTAATTCTTTTCACTGACATGAAAACAATACATTCATCAACAGTAACAACAAATTCATCGTAAACAAGAATAAATTCATGACAGTTATAAAGACATTGAAAACAGGTGGTCTGTAAAAACGCAGAGCTTGTTAAACACAGAGCACACACATTAATGGAAAAACAACTGAACTTTCAATCTTTAGATAGCAATTACAAATTTTTTAAATATTATACCAACAAAATCTATTCAAAGACCAAATAATGATAAAGTCAAAAGATTGTTTACATTGTTCTTTTTTTTTTGGTGGTCCATTCACATCAGTCGTTTACCTCGACACTGTTCATCCAGTTTCTGACGTTGAGAAAGGATGTTTCTGATGTGACATCATAGAGAATCACAATGCCATCGGCCTTCCTGAAGTAATGCCTTGTGATGGATCTGAATCTCTCCTGACCGGCCGTGTCCCAGAGCTGCATGGCTACGATGCTACCACAAACTGAGAGGGACTTCACCTGAAAGTCAACACCTGGCAGGGAAAGAGAGAGAGAGAGAGAGAGAGAGAGAGAGAGATAAATATCATTGCATCATGATCTTGCCAAGAAGAGGTTGAAAAACACAGATAGTACAGATAGAGTGACAGACAGAGTTATCTGACATTTGATCCAGCAACAACTGCTCTATTCTTTATTCGAGCAATTGGGTTTATATCTTCAGTTTTGGATCCTGAATTTTTCTAGAGTTAAATCTTTCACTGGAGAAAACTGTTGCTGAGGTGATTGTCATACAATTGTTTCAATTATGGAGAAAATAAGAAGTAGAGAATGTCAAAGATTTTACTCAACAGTCAGAGAGAAAAAGAAAGAGAAATAATGGAAGGAAGAATAAGTGAGATATAAAGAGAGCTCAAGCACATAAAGAGTACTGAGGATTTAGATAGAAATAAACTAGAATAAAGATAGGAGAGAGCCCTACTCACCTATTGTAGCACTGAATGAGTCTGTGAATGTGTCCGTGCAGAACCTATGAATGATGCTTGTCTTTCCCACTCCAGAGTCACCTACAAACACCACCTTATACAGTCTCTCTGGTGTTCGGTTTGCTGCTACCAGCTGTAGCTTACAATCAAACAGAAAACAATTCAATTATCTAGTCATCAGCTAAAACCCGTTACATAAAACTAGGGCTAATATTCTTAAAGGTACATGTAAGGGAAAGATTTGGGAAATTTTGAAAATTGGATGGATAGTAATGTTGATATATTTGGATGCCCCTGTGGATGTACATGTATTTTAAGCACTGGAAATTTAGCCCCTTATACACTTCTGCTTTTTAGAAATTGAATAAACAAAAATTTACTGGTGCTCCCGGTAAATTTTCAAAAATTTCATAGAGCGCTAAGGCCATTCAATGGTAGCTGCGACCATGGAAATCTCAGGATATGCAGTTCTGATATATCATTTCCAAACGGGAATAGCAAATTAGTCTATTGTAGTCAAGAAACATTGTTTTAATGCTCATGTAATATCAGTCTTGAGAGGGAGCTACACAACATAACAAGTTTATTATTTACAATTTTATCACTTTAGCCTCGATTTCAACCGCGACAACGATCGTTGAATATTGAAAAATCGCATATGCTTCCAATATGTTCATTTGAACCAAATTCATGACCCACACAGAATGTATGCACAGTTTCCACTCCCTGGGGAGCATTCCAGCTAGTCACCATTTTACAAGCACACACTTGCTCGTCCAACCATATGAACTTTTGCATCCTACCGGGTACCCATTTAACACATGGGTGGAGAGTAGCAAGTGCAGGTTAATATCTTGCCAAAGGATATTAGTGCCGTGTTGGGATTCGAACCCTCGCCCTTCGCATCTCCAGTCAAGCACCTTAAACCACTTGACCACGACACTCCCACTCCTAACAGTGCACATCTGTGGGGAGACATACCTTCTTGGCTTCAGCTATAGCCTGATCGATGGGTGTATGAGCTCCTACTGGTTCAGCTCTCTGCCCCTCTGGACTACTGCTTGGGGTCGGCTCGCTACGCTCAATACTGAAACACAACATCATAATTGAGAAGGCCGTTTGGATGGATAGAAGTACATAAGTACACACACACTCATCAGTCTGCAAGAATCTTTAAGTGTGAAGGAGGTAGACTTAACCCCAAGAAGAAGAAGAAGAAGAAGCAGCTTGTTTTTGGAAAGGGGCGACCCAACCTCCAAAATCTAAAAATAGTGAAATATGGGGGCCTTTTGCAGACCTACGAGACTCCAAAAATCATACTTGAGACTTAAATGTAGTTCTGATATACTTAATCCTACAATATAACATGATAAATAATCATAGATAAGGTGGTTTTGCTCAGTGCATGGAGAGCTATGATTAACTACTTGACTACTGACTTCTCTACTAACCTTAGGCTTTATACAGAGACAATCTGGTTCCCATAGGAAATGGGTTAAACACAGCTAAACAAAAAAAAGAGTCTTAAAGCCCCTCTGCACTAGTTGGCATGGAAGAAATCAGACCTCCCTGCAAGGTCACTGACAGGTGGTTATCTCATCAAATCAGCTCTCAATTAACATAAGAAAAAGAGGATCATAAGGGATCAATGGGTACCGCTTAGGCATTGTTGGCTGTAAAGAGGGCGCAAGTAGATTAGTGCAGTGGGGCTTTAAAACTAATCAGTGAAACTGTCATAGCCACATAAGAATCTGAGATGTATGGGCCTCTGATGGCAATGAAAAAGTTGAAGAAAAGAAAAATGTGATGCTAGAATTATTACATTAAACCTACACTTTTTAAAATTATTGTAACAATTCATATATTTGATTTTTTTTTTCTGTTTTGTTTGATACAGTTTGCTATGATTCAAATCTTTGAATTTGATGACTTTGCTTTAATATGATTTGCTCGCGACTCTTCATGTTACCAAATTCAAGAAAAATTTTGTGACTTAGGTGATACATACAGTGCAACCTGTCTATAAAGACCACCCCAGTGAGACAAGAAAAGTGGTCTTTATAAGCAGGTGGTCTTTATGTACAGATTCCTTTAGTACATGTTTCAATAAGAAAACATTTCCAAGGGAAACAAAAAATGTATTCTTTCTAGACAGGTGGTCACTAAAGCAGGTTTAACTGAATTTCATGTTACTCCAATAAAGAAACATTTTGTGACTTTAAAGGCCCACTGCACTACTTGTAGCTATTTGCTCCCTCTTTATAAAAGAACGATGCCTAAGTAGTGCCTGTTGGTCCCCAATGATCCTCTTTTTTATTATGTTTATTGGGAGCTGAGTTGATGAGAGAACCACCTGTCAGTGACCCCGCTGGGTGGTCTAATTCCTCCCGGCCAAACTTGTGCAGACCGGCTTTAATAGGTAATGCATGTACTTACGGAGTGGATTTGGTTTCCCTGACCACCTGCCTATTGAAAGCCTTTCTCTTGTCACCGGCCGACGCCCTATCAACCGATCTCCTCCTAACAACATCACTCCCTCCGTCGAACTCATCCTCCTCCACCTCATCATAGACGACCCTCTCCGTGTGCGACATCAGTCCCGATGACAGCAACCCACTGCTCTCCAGGAAGGCATCATCCACTTCACACTCCCCGTCATCATCGTACATGAAGCTCTGACTGAGCTGCAGATGATGGGCTAGATCCTTTGAGAATGTTCTACCATGTATGCTTGGACGCTGGACGCTGTGACGACTACTCCTACGACTAGATCTACCCCCGTCTAATGAACTACTCCCTCCTATGTGCTCTCCTCCTTCCCCCCTATGGTTGGCAAAGAAAAAGATGAACATCATTTTGGAGAGTGATCTTAAATACAATTTACAGTGAATTAATCATGATAGGACATGTATTTCATTTAAAGAGGACAGTACTTGACATTTTTCAATTAAAATCTTTAAAATACATGTAAATTTATATCTAAATTCTCTCTGAAATCTAGTTTATATCATAACTACCAAAATAATGTAAATGACCTTTAAATTTGCTCAGAACATCTTTGAAAGAACAATACCCATTGCTTTAAAAATGTTCACTAATAATTTCTGAAAGTTTAAGGGTGCAAATATTTTTTTTAATATGAAAAACTTTGAATATTGATATTACTCATACATGACTTGAACACTATTGAAAACAATGACATACATGTAGGTGTACAAATGAACTCAGTTTTTTTTATCTAGCAAGAACCACCTGGTAACTGACGTTTTTTCACCTTGTTGTTAAAGGTATGGTAAATTGCTAAACTTTCAAATAAATATTGATGATAAATATCTTGCTACAGTGTACCTGACCTGCCACTCCTCTAAGCTAACATACCTGCATCCACACAGATCATGGAATATATATAAAGCCTTTGTTGAAGGTACACAGTTGATTTTATTCCAAATCTCAAATCAAAGTTTTAATGTTAATAATACACTCTCAAATGAAGACTTTTGTACAAATAAATTCAAACAAATGTAAATGTATGTTGGTGTAGTAATGGTGATCTCAAGACTCTACTTTACAAAATGATATCTTTAATATGTTTTTAGTAAAATTTGCCTTTCAGTACAGAACATATTTCTAAAAAGCATTTAATCTACATGTATGAGATGTCTAGGATAGAGTAGACTTTAATAAATTTAAATGGTTACCTACTCCTGAACAATATGAGTTCAAGAAAAACTAGATTTTGAAGGTATGTGGTCTTTTGTTATATATCTTTTATTAAGATACCAAAATGTTGGATATCTCCATAGCATTTGTTACAAACTGGTTAATACAGTGTATATCATTAGGTAGCCAAAACAGTACAGAATAGACCAGTTTTAATACCAAAATATTCAAATTTATGATTTTTTTTTCTTTCCTGGGGACCCGACCCCCCACTCAGGTTTCGAAATGACCGCATGCTCATTCCAAAACTCTCCGGCTCGTAACAAAAGAAAATGGTTGAGCAGCATTGACTTTACACACCGGATTTTT
>BEXV01003733.1:24459-36810 GCA_003118195.1 Hemicentrotus pulcherrimus | reverse complement strand
TAGACTATGCTACCCCCTCAATGGCCAAGCTCTGTCAGCTTGGAGTCGGTGTGAGTCTGTATACCGGTATCCACGATCGTGCAAATTTTAGAGAGAAAACAAAAGCACGGGGAGAGCAGGGAGGTGAGAAGGACTGGAATCGAGCCGCTCTCCATAGACCCCCATGCTCCAAGCGGCTGAAAAGTTATGCGCTAATCTGCAACTGTTGACCAGGTGGTGAGATAAAAGAGCGCATGAAATATCAGGATTTAGAATACCTACATCAGAAAATGTTTGCTGGTCCTTGCAATGACTTTTTATCAATAAGCCAGTTCACTGTTGCAGTCTGAGAATAAGCAGATAAAGGTAATTGCAAAAAATTGTGAAATACACTGAGACAACATACTTGATACGTGCCCATGCAAGTTATATTAGCATTATTCATTTATGCACAATCAGTGCACTCTACGATACACAGGTGGAAGTATTCTTTGAAAAGGGGAAACAAAGACTATTGTATATAGCACCTCTTTCGCTGTAGGAGTAATTATTCCAAAATGCACAAAGTGGGACCTCTTAAGCGTCCCATTGTTACGCTTTAGCACTCACGCATGCGTTTGAATAAATTACAAGTGTTTCCACTCCTTCTCTATCGCCTCCCTGTGGAGATTCAATATCAGTTTGTATATACATGTACCACATATAGCAATTTCGGATTCCATATTAAAACATTTATATGGGTATCGGCCCAGGCTACTGGAATAGACAAATTAGTAGTTAGCGTTGGTACACATGACCCCAAATATTCACAGATCTTTTAAATATGAAGACGTCCCACTGTGTGTATTTTAGAATGGTCACTGCCAAAGTTATGGAGGTGCTTCATGAATACCTTGTCTTTGCCCTCTTGAAAACGATACTTTTACCTATGTATCAGACAATATGCCGTCAGTGAATTAAAAAAATAATGGATGTTTCTAAAAACGTCTTTACAAAAAATATGATTTTTAAAAAAAGCTCACATGACTTATATTTAGGCTTGCCATTCTGCACCGGGGTCTACTTTAAAAATCACAAACTTCCATTTCATCTTTTATCGTATTTCCCTCCCCTTTTCCGGCAACGTGTTTGTTTCATTTATTAGTTTAACAATTGTTTAATCTGGACTGCTGGGAAGAGCAGAGCCATTATTTCAGTGGCTCATATATACAGCTAAATTATTCATACCCCTTTATATTTTTAGCTTTTTAAATGTTTGATCGTAACTCAAGAATGAAAGGTAGACTGGTTGGAATAGGGTTTTGCTGCTTACATTTAGATATAAACTTTAATATGTTCTATTCTCAAGAAACATGAATTGGGAAAAATCTTAGTTTTTGCATACTTCATTTTATTATACAAAACTTGGTAATACAGAACGTGAAACCGAAACCAACAAGTTTGATTTCAATTTGCAATCCGTTTTTAAAAACTCTCATACTCCACTTTATTGCGCTGCTTTTTTGCGACTTCTTAATGCAGCAACTGGGTAGCTCATGTAAACACTCAAGTTTAGTTCGTAAAGGGGTCAGTTTACGTTTGTCTACAGCTTCAGCATGATTTTAAGTGTCTACCTGACATGACATTTAAAGCACAAACATGGCAAAAAGTAATGTATACAGACTTGTTTTCAAGTATTATAGTTCATTCATTAATAATATTTTAATGGAAAACCTCGTCCCTAGTTCCACATCAAAGAAACATTCATAAAGTTGAATATGTTAATAACAAACCAGTATATTGCAATAATGTATTACGCTATCCTTCGTGTTTTATATGGGATAATACAATTAGTTCTTTACAATGCCGCTGTTATTTGGATCTACGAAAGTATTTGTGTTCGTATTAGCGATTTATTTTGTTGAGTGAGGATGTGTTCCAAATTGGATAAATTTAGGCAATATTGTTTTGAGTTTTATTTCACTCAGAGTGTTACTTTCATTTGCTCTCCTGTACATTGTTTGTTTCTAAACACTTATCTCCTCCCCCAATCCCTCTACTCTCTCTTTCTCTTGCTCTCTTCTGCAAGCTCGCAAACTATCTCCAACTCCTTCTCTTTCTCTTGCTCTCACCTCTCCCACCCCTTCCCTATCTATCCTCTTTCTCTCTCTCTCTCTGACGTAAACCAATCCCCGTCTAAAACGTTGTTGCTATAATATACTCCAAAAATGTACTCGGTCCAGTATTCAAATCACTGCAGATGAACAAACAGTTAATCATATAAAACGTCGTGTCTTTGTATTTTTGTTAATATAATTTTCTTTTGTTTCTATTCATCACGTAGAATTACAATTATAACTTATAAGGATTATAACTTTACATATGGCTACATTCTGATACGAGGTGCATTCACGGACGCGTTTTTAAACACGGTGTCAAAGAATTTACACATTAAAATTGATCAAACAGACAAGTCCTCCCTAGAAAGATAGTGGAGAAATGGCTGGTATTAAAAGAAAATACAAACGTTGCCTTCTATGATAACGTAATGCAGAACTTATAGGAGTTCGATGTCAAACAACAACAATACAATATCACGTGACTCTAAAGGTGATTCAAATTCACTCAATGTGGGTCAAAAAGGGAACATGCCCATTTATTGGTCAATTTGTACCTAATTTGGGGGTCCTAATTGATACCCAGTATTGCGTAAAATTTGAGCCCAAGTATTTTTTGGAAGTGATTGCACATTAATTGGGTGAGATATGCGAATACTGGATTTGCTTTCTAATACATTATATTACCGATGGGGTAGGAATAGTCAGTACCTACACTCATCTGTTTGTCTTCGCTGAATGAATAGTCATTAGGCAGCACAAGCCTTTCACAATACAACCTTCTTATTTTCCCGGGCTATTTTCGACCGAAATGTCATATTTTTTTAAAAATTCCAGGCTAGTCTCTCTTTGGTACGATTTAAAGACCCACTGTACTACTTGTAGCTACTTGCTAACTCTTTATAGAAAACAATGCCTAATCGGTGCCTGTTATAATTGGTCCCCATGATTCCATTTTCTTATGTGAATTGAGAGTTGAGTTGACGAGATAGCGTGACCTGTCAGTGACCTCACTGGGTGGTCTAATCCCTCCTGTCCACTCTAGTACAGACGCGCATTAACCGATCACAAACTACTGTTTCGTCTTCTACATTAACATATCTTATTTCATCACAAGCATGAACTGTTTCGGTCTACAATTTCAAATTGAAAAAAAATAAAATCATGTTAAGAATTGTTTAAAGGTAAAGACCGGTAGTAACAAAATTGCATTTCAAGGGTTTTGGGTTCAAAATATCCATTCAACATTGTTTAAGTATTGCCTTCCGAGGTTTAGATGGCAAATACTTCAAACTAAATTCGCAAAAAAGGGTGAAATATATGCCCAAATGTTCAATTTTGAAATGCATTCGCAATATTTATCCAGGCCGGATCGATATGATAATTGACAAAATAATTTTATCAATTAGTAGGCAGTTTCCCGGCATCATTTGTATCATCACATTTTATTTAAAACATATTCTTTCACATGGTTGGGAACACGAGCTTCTATTTTAATTTGTATTATTATTATTGAGAGGGGGGCGTTTCCAAAACTGGTCTTTACTGTTAAGTATCCTAAACTAGCGTTTCCTCTACTACTACTGATTAAATATTTTATGTCATAACAAGCATGAACTTTTTTGGTCTGCAATTTCAAATTGAAAACAAATTAAATCATATGAAGTATTGTTTAATTAGTACTATGTTTTGAGGAAAAGTGAACAAAAATTCGTTCATTTTGAAAAGATATACTGTTTCATGCAATTGCATCGTGAAAGAAACGTTATGGAATCGATCAGAAAAGAATGATCATTTTTGGTGTGTACTGCAAGGTTCTGGAATCATCAAAATGATAAGAAATTTGGCCAAGTCTTGTTAAAGTTACAAGCACTGTACACAGAAAGATGTATATATGACTACGCGATATCTATCCAGTCCGGATAGATATAATAATTTACCAAATATATCAATTAGTATAGGCGGTTTCCCGACAAAATTTGTATCATCACGTATTATTCAAAACATACTCTTTTACATGATTGGCTTGAAATTTTATTTTGTTGAGAGGTGGGCGTTTCCGAAACTGGTCTATACCCTTAAGAGTTGCGTATCTCTCGTATTCAAGGTCATCCATGACATCTATGCACTCATTTTCAACCTGTGCAATCTCAAGCTCACTCAGATCGGTCAACCATTTCTGTGCAGTCACCCGAGAGTTCTTACGCACCGCAAAGGTGCCTGGTGCGCTGTGCTTTGCCTCTGTATTATTCCGAACCCATTCCCTGATTCCCTGCGGGAGAGGCAACCCAACAAACCGGTAGAGGTCCTCGGTGATGTTGAGGGGAGCTGCTGCGAAATCTTCGTACTTCAGGAGATGGTACCTTCCTTCCAACCAGTCAGGCATTGCGGCAGCATCCCTGAGAGTCTCTCGCATCCATTTGCACATGGTGGGTACACAATCTTTGAGGCGTTTGGTGGCGTTGGTCAATCCGAGCGGGGCCAGACGGCCGTGCTTCGGGAACTCCGTTTTATGCGCTTCCACCAGCTCGCTCCAGTACTCGAAGTAGTAGTGGATACGTGATGACGCCGAGCCCCTAGGGTCCCGAACCAGATGAATAATCTTGACATTGACCTTGTCGTCTACTACCAAGGGTTTTATATTATCAAGGTCAGCCCGTATGATCTTAGTAGCTTTCAGCCCATTAAACTTAGAACACAGGTTATTAATCATATCGGCGTTTTGAAATCTACAGCCATTTTTTGAGCGTGTGGCTTCACAAACTGCGCGATTGTTGATCAGCCCGCCCCAAAGATTGCTGAGGCGGACGTATTCTTCTGTGACATTACAAGCTGCAATATCCCGCATGGCCCTCGTCGAGTATTCATGGACCTCGGATGAAAAGGGTGATGAAGGGAGCTTGTTCATCTTCCTCATTGCGTCCACTAAGTAGAGTGGCTCGAAGAGGTAAAAGACATCATGTTTTTGGTTGAAAAGCTCTCCTATGACTGACGAACCAAAGCGCCATTGTGCAAGGATGACAATGAATGGTGGCGAGTAGGTCGGTGGCGAGTAGGTCTGTGGCGTGGATGTCGGCGGTGATTTGGAATTGAACACTATCTGATCTTCAACGCCTTCTTTAATTAACCCCACGTTTGGGACTTCTTCAAGCGAGGCTCTTTGGCTGGTTTCAGTCACGATGTTGGGAAAATATCGGGATTCTTCCTCGGATTGGTGTGACGCTGTCCCCTGATCGTCTCTACCAGGTTTCCTGGAAACCAAGTCGACATAGTTCGTGGTCATCAAGAGGAGGGTGAGGAGAGCGATGGCTAAGGCAAGTCGGGTGCCCCCTCTGGAAAGGAGAAGATTCTTGCACTGGATTAGAACTCTCATTTTGTATCACCTTCCACCCCACATCTTTATTCCAATAATGATGCACTGAGGGCTCCTGGTGACGGATTCGACCTGCACACGTAAAATAGAGACGACGAAGATAATATCAGTAACAACAAAATAACAGTGATACAAAAATCATTGTCATAATAAAAATGATAATGACCGTAATACTAAAATTGATTATGAACAGTAGGAGTATTGTTATAAAAATTATTATTAGTAGTAGTTGTAATAGTTACTACTACTACTACAGTCAAACCTGTCTGTAGCGACCACCCAAGGGAAACACAAAAAGTGGCCTTTGTAGACAGGTAGTCACTGTAGACAGGTTCCTTTAGTACATGATTCAATTAGAAACCATTTTCAAGGGAAACAACAAATGTGGCCTTTGTAGACAGGTGGTCTTTGTAGACAGGTGGTCACTAAAGCAGGTTTGACTGTACAACTATTAGTACTACAACCACTACTATTAGTATAAGTATTTTTTGTTGTGTATATTTTCACTGGACTTAGCATATTTAACTATAAATTGACAAGGGTTTGTCCACACACCATTTACACTTCATGACACTCCTTGCAGCTACTAACCTCACCGACCATCCCAGTATAGCTTCCTGAGTGAGCTGCTAAAGAGATAACTCAACCAAGTACTATTAGTACTACTACTGATTCTACTAATGCTAATAATAATACAGGTTATTGTGTAATAATAATAACATCAAATTATAAAGGAATATTTATAATCATGATACATCAGCAAATGGACTGTGCTAAGAAGGAAATGTGCTGCGGTTCTTTTATTGCAGAAGATGATTCAAATCCAAACTACCTTTGTAGAAATGAATCAAAAATATTAGAAAGAATAGTAATTTATTTGCACAAACTCAAGGTACCACTGAATTAACTACAAATGGTTATGGTAATTGTAGTGGTAGTGGTTTTATTAAAAAATCATTTGCAGCCAGATGGCTGAATTGCACAAGTTTGAACATTGTAAAAACATAAATATTTATACACACATTAATCTTATTAAGACATATCACACAGTGAATGCAATTTCTAAAATAAATCAGTGTACACATATATACAAATTAATAACGTATTAATAACATTCATGAAAATCTCTTAACAGGTAACAGTTGCATAATTCTATCCCACAATCATCATAGGGCTGGAGGGAAATATAGAAGAGAGGTAGGGAGGATAATAATGCAGACAGCACAGGCGATCCAGGAAAAGTGTGAGAGAGAGAAAGATTGAGGGAGAGCAAGGGAGAGGGAGAGAGAGAGAAAGAGAGACAAAGTGAGAGATAGAGAGATATTATATAAAATATAATGCTGAGGATGAGAGTGTATACACACTAAGAAAAAATGGTGCAAGTATGCATCTTTAGGGGTGCAAACCGATGCAACACTGGCAGCATCTTTAGGGGTTAAATCCTACACCCGTTTAATATTCATTAAATAATCATATCCTATTGTGATTTGTCGCGTACCACAGACAAAACATATACAAATAGTCTTAAAGCAATACTAGATATACTTAATAGCACAATTGTGATATTACCTAAACAATGATATCTGGTTGGTTCACGTCTGTAAAAACCCAATTTCATATACAACAATTGTAGAGAAATATAATTTACCATTCTGATCCCTAGAAAATGTATGGTTATCTGGTAAAATATAATATACTTGACTAGTTCGTAGTTATCAGATGGTAAAAATTAACCCAGAATATCCACATATCTTTTACACATTGAGAACTTCTACTTTGTGGATTTAGAAATACTCAATGTCAATGAATGAGCTTCATGCATACCTTTTATTAGCCCTCATGAGAGTAATACTTTCAATGACCTCTGCTCCATATAATGTACCGTCGATGCATTAATTGATAAGGACTACATAACGTCCATTATTGAGAGGTCATGCATGAATGTTAAAGGTGTATTTTCATTTTTTTTTTGAAGAATGGAACATGTTTTTAGTGATTTCGAGTTGGTCGTTCGTGAATTGAAATATGTTGTTTTCACCTTTAAATTTGTTTGGAAGATGAAATATGTTTGAATCGCCTGATTGTGAGATTATCATTACATCGTTAACAATAAATATGCATTTTGCAACATTTCGCTTTTGACCTCCCCCGTATATGCAGGTGTACAAACTACTGCACAATCATTGATTATATAATCATTACTAATGAGCGTCATTGTATTAACAGGGAAATAAGCAGGCTTTTTAATGTTACCAAATTCTAGTATGATAATAATTATAGTAAAAATAGAAAGATATCAACACTCAAACCTGCGCTTCATCTTAAACTCTTTTGTAAATTGAAATAATTCAAATTGCCTAAAAAACTTTCTAAAATTACTTACTGCATTCAATGTTCCAAGTAAACGCATCAGCAGCGTCTGGGAATTCGTGGAAAAATATAAAGTGCAAGGAGGTCCTTCACAAAAAATGACTGTCTCTTCAAAGAAAAGGGTATGATCACTGTACGCGGATAAATATCCTGGGGTGACTTGTGTGGTATTTCTCTTGAAACGAATCAACAGATCAAGACTGGGTCTCTCTTTACGTGTAACATATTATGTCGTGGCTCCGGTGACAATTACTGTAGTACAAGCAGATCATCCGCTCAAAGCTCCAAAAGAATTGTTCTAAAAGGACATCAAACCTCTTTTAGAGAGCGAATTACTTGCATTTTACGTTGATGTATTCCATGAACTAGTCGTAAGAATGCTCTCTTCTTGTTCTTCGGTGTGGTATATTTCCTTGGACCTTGAAGATTCTTGCGTAGCTTTGAGTCAGTATAGGGTGCGTACAATAATGTGCAAGGTACAAGTAAAATAAATTTGAATCTAACTATACTTTGTGTCACTTATTATGCTCCAATGGTTGGGAGAGCTAGGAAAGGGTGTACCCGTCCACCTTATGGGGATACAATGAAGAGTTAATCAAATATCAACCCATTGTGACGTCACGCATGTCTATTGCGTTCACAAACAATGCTAACAGCTAGTCTGCATGCACAGACTCAATGGGACACTTTACCACAAGTCATGAAGCCTGGATCCGAGCCTAGCTCTATCAGTAAGTGAGTAAAAGAATCCTAAAAATAGTCATTTATGACATGAAATTGAACATATGTATATATATTTATAAATAATTCATGAAATAGTGAGTGGCAAAAATAGTCAAATGTGACTGATTGCCAACCAAAATCAAATCAAGAAGAAGAAGAAGAGCCCCTGCCGTATACCTTCATCCTAGTCTTAACGTACACACAGTTTTACGCAAAACGAAGGATAAGGTTCTGTGCCTGCGAACTGTAACTTTAGAGAGACGCGAATAATTACATCCAACACAGATGAGTAAAATAGAGTCTTGTTTATGCGGTATGCTCAGACATCAGTTAATCAATAAAGTTCGAGATTCGAATAGGTCTCTGTCTACAACTAGACCTGTCGAATACAGACTTATTTCGTTTTCTTCAATTAATCAATAGGGCCTATTCGTTTGTCATTATATACAGGCAATACAATTCAATACAGAGGAGCAGTCCCTGGGACTGCTATGATATTGTGCAAGCTGTCCCAGGAGTTATGTTGAATTTAAAACTCGCGTTTCAATATATTGATTGGGAACTTGTATAATGGTGTTAAGGAGGGGTGGGGGTGGACTCTAGACGCTTAACAAAAATGAAAAACTATCAATTTTGCCATTGTATTTAACGAATTGTATTCACCAACTAGCACTAACCATTATAATTATGTATCCTTTTTGATATTGTCTTACATAAATCTTCCATGTAAACTTCATAAAATTGCCCTTTTAAATCAACTGCCCGGATAGATAGCCATTCAGAACAGATAAGGTCCGAGGACACTTAAATGGATTGGGTATTTAAACTTTGTCTCAGATTTTTATTTATCGATTTTTTTATTCAGTGTGAATTCTTTATCAAATCTTTCATTCCATATGATTATTAACTGTTTGCTCTAAACTATTGTTTGCTTTATCTTCCTTTTTTTTTTTGCTTGTTTTTGTAAATATTCACAAATGATATATTAACTATAAATAGGGTAGTTGATCGAGAAGTGTAATAATTTTGAAGATGGAGACTTCTTTCTTTGGCAAAGAAAGGGCAGATAAAACAGAATAATGAAATTCTCACCAATTGATGTATGTTACGTACAGTTGTAGTGAAGAAAGCCTCATGTTTCTTTCTCGCTGTACCCAAAAGTACTGGTAGTAGATTATTTTATCAACATTTACAAAGAGCAATTCGATATTTTCTTTATTCAATATGGAAAAGTAACTATTTTGGATTAACTTAAATATATATATTATACTCTGAACAGTGTTCAGGGGAGTGGGTAACGGTGTTCGGCCACGCGCGCTTGTTTTATTTCTGAATTTAAAACAAAAAGTGTGTGTATGTTTGTGTGTGCGCGTGTTGTGTTGTTTTGGGTAGTATTCGTAAATACTTAATCTCCGTCATAATTGAGGGAATGTAATCTTCCCCTTTCTTTGTGGGTCGTAATGATCCTGAGCTCCCGTCCCAATATTGGAATACAATATTTCTTGGTACCCTGCAGTCCTCAGACTACGTCAGTCGCAGGTAGCACATGACAGAACATATCATCACTAAGATCAAGATCCTAAAGGGATTCATCCTAGCAAAGCTTAAGCGGCGGTCTTAAAGATAAAGTTGAGTTTTGGTCATGCGATCGCATTGTGAAAGAAATGCGTGGAAGCAATTGGAAAATGTGGATTATGTAGCACGTTGGTGTATGCTGAGAGGAATCATTGAAATGTTAAGGTATTGGTCCAATCTTTCCAAAAGTCACTTGACTTTGTACTGTACACTGAGCAAAGACTACNTTCTTGACAAACTTCACAAAGACCAGTATCGTGTTGGTTAATTTGAAAAAGGTAATAATTTAAACTACAGTTACCTACTCTTAGTTGTTGTATCAAGCATTCTTCTCTGCGAGATAGGCCTTGTCTATGTATGGGCTTTGAAACGTCGCTATGCAAAGCATATAAAAATCTACCGTGTTAGAGCTTTTTGAAATGACTATTCACTAGAGGGCGGTATTCAATTTGAGACATCATCTGTGGACAACTTTTTATGCCTTTTGTACATCAAATTTCATGTTTTTCCTTCTTTCTTGTGATTGAGATAACCTACTCCCCTGAAAGCAAGATATAGAATGCAAAATGATATTCTACTTCACATGTTATTAAGTCGGAAATAAATACGAAGAAAACACACACACACACACACAAAATGAAATTTTATGTACAAAAGGCATGGAGAGTTGTTCACAGATGATGTCATCAAATTGAATACCGCCCTCTAGTGACTAGTCATTTCAAAAAGCTCTAACTTCCTTATTCCTTAAATAAAAGTAACTGAGTATGAAGGTTTTTGTTTCCTTTAAACTGTTATTTGTCATTATGTCGAAAATTACACAATACGTTGCACCTTCTCCTAGATTTCGACTTTCTCTTTAAGCTAAAGCCAAATCTTCCGCTCTCTTCCAATTACGTAGCTAAGGATAACGCGTGTGAACAGCGGCTGAAGTCAGCTTGGTGTCATTATGTCGTCACGTATGTTATCTTTTAATGCCAAACGGCTGGGTAGGGATGATATTTTGTCTGGTATTTAGTTTAATTGTGCTAATGGAGAAGCATTGATCCATGATATGTTAAAATGCGAAAGGGATTGATTCGCAAATGTAGTCTGATGTTCAGACAGTATGCTTCTAGATGTTTCAGTCGTGGTTTGTTTATGTTGCCCACGATACCAATTGACGGTTATTAAACAATGAATTGGAAAAAAAAACCTGTATGTGAAACTACGAGATTAGCCTTTGAACGTGATGACATACTCTCCAGATCAAACGCCCTTCAAAAAGTGCATTACCCTCAAGACAGGAAGAGGTAGATACGTTACAGTATCTTTTACAGAAGGGCATGGGTTTGATATAAATTTACATTGTGAATCTAAAGAAAATTCCGTTATTTTGCTCCACTGTTAAAGGTAATACAAAGTTTTGGTATTGGGTTATGAATTTGGTTGAAATTAACATATTGGAAGCATATGCGATCCTACAATATTCAGTGATCTTTGTCGCGGTTGAAATCGAGTCTAAAGTTATGAAATTGTAAATCTTTATGATGCATAGCTCCCTCTGAAGGTCAAAAGATTAATTAAGCTATAAAACAATGTTTTTTACTAAAATCGACCGATTAGCTGTTCCCGTTTGGAAATAATTTATCGCAACTACATATTCTGAGATTTTCATTGGTCGCAGCTACCATTGTACGGCCGTAGGCGCTATTTGAAATTCATCAAAATTTACTGGGACCACCGGTAAATGTTTATATTCAATTTTTCTCAAAAGCAGAAGTGTTTTAGGGGCTAAATTTTCAAGTGCTTGTAAAACATCCACAGGGGCATCCAAATATATCAAAATTGTAAAGAATCACTATCCACCCAATTTTCAAAATTTCCCAAAACTTTGTATTACCTTTAAAACAGAGTGAATTCGTTGTTCAGACTCCGAAATTTAATGTTAACTCAAAGTAATATCGAGAAATTTCGCTACCGCGATACTTTGCAACAACGAAATGAGAGTCAACCTACATACATCGTATGGGATTAATCCATCGTTGAAATGTATTGACTACTCGTGGGCGCCATGTATCAGCATTTTATCATTGATATTTAACGTTACACTTCTAATATCGTACCGAAAAATTGGATTTTAAAAGCGATCGATAATCAGCAGACGACCAAGATCGTGTATCGTCCTTGCTTGTGTTATCGGTACTTAGAAGCTCACGCTCTTCCTCTTCATGAATTGACACAAACATGGTGGGG
>BEXV01003732.1:14797-25321 GCA_003118195.1 Hemicentrotus pulcherrimus | reverse complement strand
TGAAGAAGAAAAAAATCATCTCTTGTTAGCATGCTATCATTTTTTTTCTTTTTATCTTTCCTCATGTTATTCTCTGTTCCTTCCCTCTATAACTTTTCTTTAATACTTAATTCTTTTTTTTTTCTTCATTATTCTATAATTTTCTCCCTACCATTCATTATATCATTCTTTGATTTTCTTTCTATCACCTTCTCTTTTGTGTTATCATTCTCGACTGTCTTGCCTTATGTAATTCTTTGTTTCTTCTATCACCTTTTCTTATATCATTCTCTGTTTTTATTACTCTATAAATTTCTCTTTCTGTCTTTCCTTATGTTACATTTCTTTCTTCTATCACCTTCTCTATGCTATTCTTTGTTTTTATCATTCTATCATTTTCTCTCTATCCTTCCTTATATCATTCTCTGTTTTAATTATAGTACAGTAATCTCTTTCTCGCCAAAACACACTCACTTCCTGTTGAAGATCTTTTCCTGGCATGAAGTGAACCCAACTGGTCCAGAAGACCACATCTTGAAATTATCTTCTGGATCAGTCCAGAAGATTGCTTCAGGGCACAGTTGTCTGTTCACACTTACAGTTAGACCGATCTAGTCTAGATCTGTCGAAGAAGTGAGTGAGAATGGGGTATTTTGTAACACAAGATTTGTGTTGAAACATTAACAACGGAAGTCAAAGAAATAGAAGAAAAAGAAGAAAATAGAGAAATATAGAATAACATATGAATGAGTAAAGGTGAAGAGAGACAGATAGAAAGAGGGAGAGATTGAGAGAGAGAAAGAGAGAATGAAACCTGTCACATTAAAAAAGGAAAAACTAAACAAAAACCCAAGACAGCCAGCCTCTGCCTTTTCTTATGGTCTCATAAATATTTGGTTAGCCATACAGCATGAAAAAGTACCATTTTAAGTGTCTATGACAATGACATGCCAATATCAAACAGATCTACTTCTTGATCTATGATCATGTGACACAAAGAAACGTGTTCTCTGGGGTCTGTTTGAGAGTGAAGTATTTGATTTTCAGGAAAAAGATGTATGTACAGTGATTCATGGCAAAAAAATTGAATTCTGCCAAACCGATATTGATTGTTTAAGTACATCTCACCTTTATTTGTACTTCCATGTATTCCTTTCTTTTTTTCCAATTGATTCCAATTGACAAGTTTGGAGTAACCGGTGACTCAAAACATTCACAAACCTTCCCAATTTAATCAAACACTTACTTCACCTGCACACGCTAGCAAAATTGTTCTTTTTTTAGTTTCATTCCACTTTTCATTTAGAAACCTTCTGAACAAAATCTTTAGATTTATCTATTCTCCTACATACTCCTATAACAANGCAATGATATGAATTTTGCATCAATTCAAAACACTTTTGCTTCTTGGTGTGACTCCTTTAAGAATAACGAGTATTTAAATTAACAAGTCCGTAACTACAAAACGAATGACAAAATAGGGGATTGTTCAGAATTTCATCTGTTGTTATTTCTTGTTAAAAGTCTCAAAATGTCCCGTACGTCACAATCCAAATACATGTAGCTTGGACATGCCCAATACCAAATGGCTATTAGCAATTTAGCATACATGTTAATGGTCATAAGACAGAATGATTTATAAGAAATGAATATCAGACCAAATTGATATACATGTACATTTTGGTGCATAGACCAAACAGCAATTTCATTATCATGTATTTGATGTGGTGAATTGCCATTTGGTTTACAACCAGTGTGTCTACTATCCACATGAATACAACATTGCTTCAACTTCATATTTTGCTCATTGGAATAGTTTCTCTGGTAATTTACCTGTTACAGCTAGGAACCACAATCACAAATCAATATGTAAAAGTGCTGATGAAAAAAGTGCAATATTGCTGTCAATTCATATTGTGAAATAATACTTTCATAATACAAATTATGGATTATTTGAAGTTGAAGCAATGTTGTATTCATGTGGATAGTTGACACAATGGTTGTAAACCAAATGGCAATTCACCACATCAAATACATGAAAATGAAATTGCTGTATGCAATGTTGTACATGTACATGTATAATTAAGTGTTTTTGCATAGCTAATGAGCTATGAACTTTCACCTTTGGCCTACAAACTCAGAAATTGAACTTAGGCTGTGTTTTGATACCATGTACCTTCATATCAAATTTCATTAAAATTTGTCAAACATTACTCAAGTTGCTACATGTAAATATATTACTCATTGCGGATATAGTATAACAAATAATATCGCTAGTGATATTCGTTTGTCTCGCAATGTGGTCTTATAAGGAATCTAAAAGTTCACGACGTTTTGTGTGCATCTGCTACACTTCGTCAGATGATAATAACTACTGTAAGCAAGGGTCTTTTATACTCTACGGGAGGACCGGCAGAGCGGTCCATAATTTGATCGATAATTGGAACAATGACGCACAATGTCTATTGGTCGACGCACACGGTGATCAACCAATCACCAGGCCGCTATATTCGGCCGCTGGCTGAATGGAATCGACCGATGTTGGCTGGCAGGACGGCGAGTGTCATGGTAGCGTATCGTCCGCATCCAAAATTTGGGGATATCGATCCCGTTGTCTCTGTTGATATTATTAGGATTGGGACAGATATTGATAGCTTCTTTCACCCTCTGTGTATACCAATGCCGTTCCTGGGAAAGGCATTGTGCGTTATTGTTCCAATTATCGATCGAATTATGGACCGTTCCGCCGGTCCTCCTCTAGATGCACAATAATGCCATATACATGTAGCAGTCATCCTCTTCTTCATCTTTTTATTTTTATTGCAAACTTGAAGCAAACGAACTGAATGTTGGAATCACTGTCACATATCATTTGTGAAAATGATTCCAACATCTGACATCGCACAAGATGCTTACGTACTAGAGTTGCAGCAGAAGGACTAAATCCAGGATTTTTTTATGTGTGTCGGGATATTGGGAGATTGGTGGATTTTCCGGGAGTCTCGACAAATCCGGGAGGGTTGGCAGCTACAGTGTATGCATATGTCATGTAAACTTGTTTTCCGATCACTTTGGTTTTTGATTACCAATAAAGGCAGAAAATACAGGCACTTTTCATGTGCAAACTCATAAACAAGGATGTCATGTACCGGTAAGCCTATAGTGCATTTGCTGGTAGCTATCCGACACCTTCTCAACGAATGCTAACAAAGGAAAATCTACACATTCATGACCAGAAGGGTTACATGTATCTTAACATGACATACATGTAAATGTGCATAAATAACTAAATATGTAAAGACATGAATGAATGTATGTACATGAATGTAAATGTTCATGTACATGTAGATCGGTTCCTGTGATTGACCGGCAATCAACGGACATTCACCTGACAGGCTGGCTACATAATACAGGTCAACATAGGATTGACCCCAAACAAATTGCAATAAAGGCTTTTCAAAGGTTTCCTGTAGTGACTGAGATCAGGAACAACATACTAAAACAAAACCTGAGAAAATCTGACCCCGGAAAATGGTTATTTTCAAAATGGTGCCCAAGATTACTGCCAATACCTTAAAACAGCCATAAATCACTGTACATGTACATGTAGTTCAATCTTAGATGTGATTTTGGTGTATAAACCTACATGTAGCTTTTGGGGGTTAAAAAATCCATAAATAAAACTTACAATGGATTATGCCCACCAGTAAATCTAAGATGGCATCCAAAATGAAGACCAGTCTTCTAAAAATGACCTGAAGTATGTACATTAAGTCCAGTCAATCTAGCGATATTAAGGAGGTACAATGTAACCCACCATTAATTGCAAAGGAATTGATTCCACTGCTAAGGAATTGATTCCACTGCTAAGGAATTGATTCCACTGCTAAAGAATTGATTCCACTGCCAAACATTTCAGTAAGTTCCACTAAACAACATATTAAAGTCTAAAGAAATCCGAGTACCGGTATGGGAATTTCATGAAATTTGAATAATAAGCAAATTAGCTCTTATCTAATATGCAAATATACACAATATCGCTACAAAATTGCATCCAGGTACCCGATTAACAAGATTTAGGTATTGCAACCAATATTTTCTGGGTCACTGAACATGATGAACACATTGAAATGGTATATGATGAAAACAAACTACTGTAGGTGTCTAGACTGATATGTTTGGGGGTATTTAAAGATTATGGACATATTTCCAGATTAGTATCATACATTTAATTTGTACATTACGGTATGCAAATTAGACTCCACCTAAGGGAAACTTCAGGTAAATAAGTCATATTTTCCTCATAACATTGCATGTACATTAGGTATTAAAATTACAATAAATTACAATAAATCCAAAGTTTACACTAATGCTATTAATGTTCCTACACATAATACAAACATTTTGAGTATTACTATGGATTAGACTATTCATGTAATTTGACACTACCTTTCCAGACTTTTAATTATTCACAAAAATTCATTATTCTTCTATTGTCTTTTCTCCATGAAAGAGAGCAATTTTTGCATATACATGTAATACCGGTAGTACAAATGTATATGGAAAAAAAAATTGGATTCAGTAAAGAATATATAAATTAACCAAGAATTAAACTATTATTATTCATTTCATGTAAATCACATTGTTATCCAAATAATGCTCTGTTGCGAGGGTGTTAGCGCAGGGCCAGGGCATGAAGTTTAGTCAGTGTCCATAGTGCTAACGCACGCGCCCACAGGGCTAGGGCGTTATCGATATCGCACTGACTAACCTGAGTGCACTGGAACTGCCCTAACACACACGCGAATTTTTGCAGTATTTGTTTTTTAAGACGGATCAGCAATACATTCTTACAATCATAATCTAGATCTAGAGTATGGATATACATATTAGATCTAGATCTACATGAATGTTAGATCTAACTAGAGTAAGCCTAAAATATTCTTGTTCTAGATCTAGATATTGACAATTATGCACAAATAAAATTTGGCTGAATTACGCGAATATCAATTTTTGATGGGAGCCTTTTTGCATGATGGGGAAACATGAATGCATGCCCACGTAATGTCAATTGACCAATCAGATTGCTTTGATTATACAACCCGTCTTATATCATCAATTGGTTAATATTTCTGTATTGAGAACACAAACAGTGATATTACTTGAGCCTTTCTATTAAAGGGATCGTTTAAAAATGTTAAATCTGAGATACACGGCCTTACGTGTTATCAGTGTCTGTGATATGGTGTATTACTGAAGCCCTAAAAAATCGTGCTTCAAAATGATCAAGAAGTGCCTAAAAAAAGTAAAAATCTTTGAGTGACCTTTACCATACTCATTTTTCCCCAATAGACTACATGTATAGTGTTGTATAAACCGTTGGGAACACAAAAAATGAATTTTCAATTTCCAATCATAAATATCTTGATAATCAGACAGGTGATCGGCTTGTAAAATTCATGGGATTCCTGACTGACCTAAAGGTTTATAATTATGATTGCAGCATTAGCTAAATCCAGGATCGCGTATAGAATGTGAGGTAAAGATACACGATCCCTTTAATATGAGCAAAACAGTTTGTCATGTTTGAATGTACATTGGACCAATAAAAGATTGAATTGAATTGTTGAATTCAAACCGGCTGAGGAATTCAAAAACTTTTTTGCACGCAAAGGTTTTTGATTGATATTGGACCATACACTATGGAAGATTGGTAATTACAATGTATATACCTCTCTTTAAAAATCTAGCCATCTGATTGGTCGAAATTGGAGTCATGAGTTTAGCCATTCCCTTAAAGAAACAAACAATGCCACTACCGATTAATAGTTCATGAGTGAGATGCCCGCAAGATTCCGGGTACCTGGAAAATAGTAAAATTTTAGTTTGGGCAAGCACGGATACCATACAGTGCTTTTTGTCTGCGCGGATTCCCAAATGATTGTAACATACAGTCATTTAAAGCGAAGATTAACAGACAGTGTTTCAGATTTTTTGTGATGTTTTAACCAATCTTTACTCAAGAAAAGGATAAGGTAGTATTCTTGGTAGATTTTTGTGTCAATTCGGTATATAAAAGACATACAGTATCGACTGCTTTAATATTCAAGGCCTGACTGTTGGCTTTTGGGAACGTTGCATCCTGCCATGACCCCTCGGAGCGCCCAGGAGTCAGGGAGGATGCAACATCCCCTTGATCCTACATGTATATAATAGACAGGTCTCTCAGAGCAGTCGATATATCTATAATATAACAGCAAATTTTTCAAAATGAGAATGCATTCATGTTTTGTACATTTACTCACCGCTTGACTGGCAAAAGTCTTGGTCTTGTAGCGAGGTCCTCTTAATAACGCCTGTGTCGATGCGGTCATGTCAGTTCCATCCAGAGCAGAACCAAATATGGCACTGTCATGTGACGCATCTGGTGTTATCCCTTGTAGAGAGTCTTTAGCCTGTAATGTAAATGAATGTATGTCATTACTTTAATTCATATAGTGTACCAATCAACTCATTTCCTACATACTACATCAACATTTATGTTGGTCTTCTGAAATATATTTAAAGGATTATTCAAATTTTCAAGTTCCTATCTTAACAAATAATGATTGTATATCACTTGAAAGTGAAAAAAGGCCCTAAATTGTTTAGATTTCAATAGGTTATCGTGTTTTTCTTGGGTCAAACTTATTTTATGTTAATAACTGATAAAATATGGTAAATACAAACCAAATATTTTGGAACCAGTTAATTACCTAATAATTTCCATACTGTTAGTATCACCACCAGTGTTACATAGAAATATTTTGTTGATTGTTTAGCTTTGACTATATTTGTCATCTATGCTTTGTTCCGCATCCTTAGCTTAAAGATATTGGGGGGGGGGGGGCTATTTTCATTTTTTTATGACAAAAAAAAAAGAAAAGAACAATGGTCTAGTTTTCTAGGAAATACAATTAAAAAAATATAGAGAAAATATCAACAACAACAACATTATTCTGAAGATGAAAAACGACAAGGGATGCAAAACAATGAGGGAAGTCCCCTTCAAAATTAGAGATTCATCATGCAACCTTTCAAAATGTACCTTAACATCACCTGCAGATGAAGAGAAGTTCTTAGGATGAAAGGTGTCTTTTTCTAACTTGTCAAGGATCTTTTGCCTCTTCAGTTCCTCTGCTGGTGTTAAGATTTCTGAAATATGAAAACAAAGTGAAATTGGCTTAAAATAGGCAGTAATTCAAGCAGGAGACACATCAATTCTGCTGGTCATAAGATTTCTGAAAGACAGAAAAAAAAAAGAATATACAATCTGCCTTCAGTATTCAGAGCTCATAAAGGATGTTTAAATGAATATATTTCTCTTTCCTTCCTTGTGGCTGATCTTTCTCTTCTTCAAGACAACTAAAAAATTAAAACTGACTTAAGCACTCAATGTAGTAAACAACAAATGTGCAAGTAGACTACTTGGTATTAAAATGTTTGTTTTATCCTTCCACTGAAACACGCACTATCACACATCACATTCATGGATTTGAGTCGACAGCAAGACTCAAAATACACGGGGGCAACGGTTGATTCGCCCCTGTCAGTTACATAATTGCCTCCGTCAGATTGCTCAAGAGGGCGATTGCAAAATCAAAAATCACCCCCATGGAATTATAAAATACAGATTATCTTTTCTGTTATAACTTTCACACAATATTGGGTTTCAAACCTTAAATTAATGAAATGGAACTATGGAAGTAAGATTGGCTTGCAGGATTTCTTACTCAAATTTTTTGGTGTCTGGAGCATGCCATATTCATGGATACAACATGAAAGCTTGCAGTGCAGCGCACCGCGCCTGTACTACCGTTTCACGCTAAATCAGATATTGCTCAAACTTTCACCAATTCGTTTCTATCATTTTTCTGCTTTTATTAAAACCAAGATAATAAAAAGATGGACTTCCCCTTTAAAACATGCATGGATGAAGAAGATAATGAATGAAAAAAAGTAAATGTGCCTGCACTAGTGACACAGGTCCACATGTTCAGTCAAACCTGTCTACAGCTACCGCCCAAGGGAAACAAAAAAAGTGGTCTTTGTAGACAGGTGGTCTTTGAAGACAGGTTCCTTTAGTACATGATTCAATGAGAAACCATTTTCAAGAGAAACAAAAACTGTGGTCCTTGTAGACAGGTGGTCTTTATAGACAGGTGGTCACTAAAGCAGGTTTACAGTATCATATATATATTGTTCTCCAACAGTCCAACAGCTATTGTTCTTGAACAGTCCGGCGGCTTTCTGAAACTTTTTTTTCTCCAGATAAACAAAGTGCATCAATAGATTCCCTACATACATGTATAGTGTAAGAAGATATGGTGTTACCTTGTTTTGCAGCATTAGCCAGAACACCCTGCTCTCTCAGTCTGGCATCTGNGGGGGGGGGGGGGGGGGGGGGGGAAGAGATAAAAATAAAGGTCTATCTTATTGCATTCAAAGCAAGAGTGCTTTCATCTTTATTTTACTCATTAAAATGTGGTCAATATCGTAATGCTTGCATATATGGGTCATTTCACTGGGTTCTTTATTCTTTAGCATAAAGTTGTGAGCTTTAGTGATAAACTAGAAAAATAACTTTACCTTTTAGACAAACACATTAGCCTGCTGGGAATGACTTATAATATGATGTGAGGGAGCAAAGATTAAGGTCTGGAACCAAGTTTTTGTAAGAATTGACATCCTGATTTCCAAGGACACACATACAACCAAATCCTTTATTGCTTTTAAAATGTTTACCCTAAGGTTATCAAAAAGTAGCCACTTCCTGTGAAAAAGTAATTGTTTTTACATATTTGAGCAAAAAAGTTTGCTGCATGTGTTCTGCTACTCTTGACTGTAGTGCTACTAGTCATACCTGAAATCACCAATATGAACTATTTTGCTAGAAATTTCTTCCATAAGTCTTTATTTTAAGTGCGGTGGTGTGACGCCTGATTTTAAAGACTTGTGAAATGAAACATTCACCATCAAAGAATTGTTTACACTTTACATATACATGGCTCCCTCACTTGTTAACCTCTTTTTGTAAAGATTAACTCTTGCCCCAAACCCTCACTTAGGAGGCCTTTTGATATAGGTTGAAATGTACTACTGCATCAATTGAATTTGTGAGGGAGCTATTAGCTCACAAATTCAATCGATTGATTTTAGCAATCAAGCGAGACAATTTTCTTTGTTAAAACTGTCGTTTTACAGCCGAAGTTAGTACATTGTTAACCTTTCATTTCATTTTCTTTTTTCCTTTTGTCTTGAGAGGGGGCCCATTAAGGGGTCAAAATTGATTATTAGTAATTCAAAAAAAAGAAGAAAAAAAAAGGTGAGATAATTGCATTTTTTGGATGTATTTTTACTTAACTTATAAAAAACGTTGATATTGGAAAGGGTAAAAATAATCAAGCTGCCCCCTTAATGGCAGGAAACGTAATCATGGCCTTTGTTCTAAACCCTCTGCATTCTTAAGTATCTCCACATCTATAAATGGGGAAGGGGGAGAAGGTGAAAGACCGAGTTGCTGCTGTTTTGCAGCAAGATATGGCCTTGTGAGAGGGGAGGGGGGGGGAGGCAGAAGGAACCACCTGCCCCCTTGCTTTCGGTGCTACTGGGAGACTTACAGTCTTAAAGATAAAGAACAGTTAGGGTTATGCAATTGCATTGTGAAAGAAACGTTGTGTAATCCATCAGAAAAGGTTATATACACATGTACATGTGTACTGCAAGGTTCTGGAATCATCAAAATGATAGGAAATTTGGCCCAGTCTTGGTAAAGTTATAAGTACTGTACACAGAAAGATGTATATGGGACTGCGCGATACGAGTGCCACACGTGCGCGATATCTATCGGGTCCAAATAGATATTTTACCAAATATATATATTAGTAGGCAGTTTTTGGCAAAATTTGTATCATCACGTATTAGTCAAAACAAATTCTTTCACATGATTGGTAATAAGAGATTCCATTTCATCTTTTGAGAGGGGGGTGTTTCCAAAACTGGCCTTTACCTTTAACATACACCGTATTTTGTGTGCATGTATTATATGTAAGGTACTAAGCATCCAATTAAGTGAGAAAATTGAGGTTTCGGAATGGTGAAACTGCATTATAGAACGCTTATAAGCTGGTAGCTTTGCTGAAAATTATTGATTGTCTTGTAGTGACAAGTAGTATTCCTGACACCCATTACTTAGCCAAAAGCATCTGCCCCCGTGCTTCCGGTGCCTATTCTAGACAGAACTTTTACAGTGTAAAAGTGGGTCTGCCAATATTCAAGAAAGTGTAGCGACCGAGAGAGAACATTTTGATTTTGATAGGCTGAACGATTGCACGTTTAGAGCACTAGATACCTCATTTTAATTTCTATAGTGCATACTAAATACATGCAAATTTCTCCTTTTATTTGTTCTTCTTATGAGGTGACCCGGGTTGATTCCTCCCACTTGAATTGTTGGCATCCGCTTCCCCCAGCCCCCCCCCCCCCCCCCCCCCCCCCCCCCCCCCC